>JAOTOM010002363.1:0-99935 GCA_034440615.1 Ashinkailepas kermadecensis
AACAGCAACAACAAACAGAGAGTCGTGGCACCCAGGACCGGACAGTTGTGGCACCCAGGGTCGGACAGTTGTGGCACCCAGGATCGGACAGTTGTGGCACCCAGGGTCGGACAGTTGTGGCACCCATGGCCGAACAGCTGTGGAACCCATGGCCGGACAGTTGTGGAACCCATGGCTGGACAGTTGTGGCACCCATGGCCGGACAGTTGTGGCACCCAGGGCCGGACAGTTGTGGCACCCAGAGCTCGAGGTTAGACAGAGGTCAGCAGACGCGTCGCCTCTGGCCCGTGGACGCCCTGCACAGTTATATGAAAGGCCACGCATCATTCTATTTCGTTTGCGGAAGTGTGGAATTCAGTGTAGGCTCTAATGGCCTCTCCTGGGGGAATTTCCATAGGCTGCCGCGAAAGCTCATTTTCTAAAATGTCTGTTCAATGGATTTAGTATTCATGGAAGAACGGCTCTGGTCATTGGGGAAAGCTCTGCACACTGACATTTTTATCTTGTTTCCGGAAGTGTGGTGGGCCAGACCCTGAAGCTCATCACATCCGGAACGGAGAAACGTCTTGAGAATAACAACGTTTTAATTCACTATCATTTGTTCGCCAGCATTATCATTTGGCAATCTGCATGGGAATATGAGACGGTTTCCTGCCGGCGATTTTATGGGCAGACGACAAAATCACGACAGCCCATCTCTCATCTGAGAGTGAGATGTCCACCAGTCAAAGGTGACATGTTTGGTGAGAAGTGGCATGTCCGATCAGAGGTGAAATGTCCGGTCAGAGGTGAAATGTCCGGTCAGAGGTGGCATGTTCGGTCAGAGGTGATATGTCCGGTCAGAGGTGACATGTCCGGTCAGAGGTAGCATGTTCGGTCAGAGGTGACATGTTCGGTCAGAGGGAACATGTCCGGTCAGAGGTGGCATGTCCAGTCCGAGGTGGAATGTCCGGTCAGAGGTGGCATGTTCGGTCAGAGGTGACATGTTCGGTCAGAGGGAACATGTCCGGTCAGAGGTGGCATGTCCAGTCCGAGGTGGAATGTCCGGTCAGAGGTGACATGTTCGGTCAGAGGTGGCATGTTCGGTCAGAGGTGGCATGTTCGGTCAGAGGTGACATGTTCGGTCAGAGGGAACATGTCCGGTCAGAGGTGGCATGTCCAGTCCGAGGTGGAATGTCCGGTCAGAGGTGGCCACAAGGCCCACTTGGATGCCGGTGACGGACGGGTAGAGGTGCCTGCTGGCGGTGACGACGACGCGTGGCCCTCCCCACAGTCGGCGACCCACGTCCACTGACGGCAGGCGGAGGTCACAAGGTCAGCCACCTGCCGGCGGCGGCTGGCTGACCCCGAAGGTCGTGCGTGCTCCTGGAACGGATCAAAGCATGGGCTTATGCGTTTGGTCGGGAATTGGGGCATCTGAGATCATCTGAGTCGGCCTCATGCAGTGGTGCGCTGGGCAAGGAAGATAACATTCAGCCGCATGAGTCATGGCGAGCACCGGTACGTTCAGAAGGCAGCCAGTTAACGTCGTCCGACTCCGTCCGACTCCGTAGGTCCTCCTTTGAGCAGATAAAACGCACCTGTTCAGAGTGTGTTTGTTTCAGTTACCTATTTGGAGTGTTCAGTCTATGTGTTTGTGATATAGTCAGACGGGTGGTTTGTGACACACAGTGTCACCTGCTGACACACAGTCAGTGTTTGTGACACACAGTCAGGTGTGTGGTCAGACCACAGTGTCACCTGCTGACACACAGTCAGACGGGTGGTCAGACCACACAGTGTCACCTGCTGACGCCAGTGTCAGACCAGGTCGGCTGACGGTCGCCAGACGCGCGGCGCGACTGGGACGCGGTGACCCCGTGACCCGCCAGGGGTCACCGACCGGCCTGCTCTGGTGGCAGGGCTAAAAAATAGCGCCGTCCTGGCGATAGCGTCGGCGACCAGGTGCAGACTCACCAGGCCGCAGTGGCGACCAAAACCAGAATTTTTATTTGATATGTCCATCAACATTTGAACCATAAATGATAGAATTAGTCGATGTATCAGATATTTTCATTTACCAGCAATGATCTTTTTCCAGATCAAAGGTATACTATGAGCGTACCGCTAATGCTACCAAATGTTCCATCCCTCTGACCTA
Organism: Ashinkailepas kermadecensis; assembly: GCA_034440615.1. Classification (NCBI taxonomy): domain Eukaryota; kingdom Metazoa; phylum Arthropoda; class Thecostraca; family Neolepadidae; genus Ashinkailepas; species Ashinkailepas kermadecensis. Next base: position 2,141 of record JAOTOM010002363.1, read on the forward strand.
CCATATTTATACTAGAACCTCCCGTCGGCACAGGACGGCGCTTTTCTGACAACCACAATGCTAAACCAATGGCATACCGTGGTCGCCAAAATCGCCGACGGAACGCCGACCCGCCGACCAATGTGGTTGTCGCCTAGGAATATAGTTGTAAATGAGGAATTGGAAATCAGGCAACTCTTGGTGGCTTGTTCAGTCGTTCGTTCGAAAATCGGTTGTTTACGGTACTTGTACCTAATCGTGATGGTGAATTAATGTCGCGTTTTCGTGAATTAATTGCTTGACTGCCTTGATTCATATTGACATTGCCGAGGTAGGTACCTAGTTAGATATCCAGGCGTGGACTCCATTCAACCATTAAAGATACTTACAGGGAGCCAGTTTGCTCCTGGAGGTCAGAGGTCAAATTGGATCAGGATAATACAGAAAGGTATGTTGATGCTCCTACCTACTTAGGCACCTAGGTAGGAACCTACCTAGGTGCCAAGGTACCTTCCTAGGTACAAGGATATGATCATGGGTAGCAGTGTCCAGAGTGTAAGCATTGGTAAGCTTGTTTTTTTACTTTGGATATGGCATTTTAAGACAAAAATATTATAAGAACATGTTTCATGATGGGATTAAGATGATGTAGCATGTTGCCTACCTAAACATTTACCTATTACCAGCACAAGTGCATGCATACTTTTCAGTTTGTAATGAAGATGATAACAACATATTGATGTTTAGTTGGGTAAATATATAATGAAGAAGAATGTAATATGTAAAATAAATCCTAATCTAACATAGCTGCTGCTGCTAGGTGATTTAATGCTTTATCCCATGTGTTATGTCAAGCCTTTCATTCTAACCTAGTCGTTTTCTTTCTTGAACGAAATATATCAGAGTCGAACACTATCTTCAGAAAAGCGAAAAATCCAACATTTTCTGCAAAAAACAAGAAAGCATAACATAATTTCATTCCATTTTGAGCAGGAATGAATGGTTCCATTGTCTTAATCATGTTCAGAAATATGATCTCACAATATTGGGCATAATTGCACTTTAAGGTATGCATGAGGCAGGTTTTGCACACATTTTACCTCCATGAAGCAAACAATAGGGTAAGGATTGGTTAGGTTAAGCTTTTCTTTTAAGTAAAAAAAACACTCCTTTTTTAACCTTTTTCAACAAAAAAAATATTTCTTCAAAAACAGATTGAGCTAGGGTAGGCTATGTTAGGTTTTTTATTTGAAAATGTTTGGGAAAAATTGAAAATTTCATTTTTGCAAGAAATGTATTTTCCTACAATGAAGGTTAGGCTAGGCTAGGTTGGGTTATGTTATGTTACATTTTTCTCTTTCTTTTGCACATTATTTTTATGCTATATTATCCAACTCCAAGCCCATTTGTTGGTGTTATTTTGCCTACGAACTGAAAAGTATGCAAATGCACAGGAAATGATTGGTCACATCATGTTGACCACCTTCATAGAGATTGCATTGGAAAAAGAAATTCCAAGAATTCAAAAATTAACTTAAAGTGCAGATTTACCTAATATTGTCCTGAAGTGTCATGTGATACTGAAAGTAAAAACAACATCTAGTGTAAGATTTTTGGTATTATTGTGCTTTTATGTATTCACAGGACAAGTTTTACACCGCAATTTTTTTTTACATAGCGAACAAAAAATGTTGATTTTCCTTCAAAAGCAGGTTAAGCTAGGTTAGGTTAGGTTTTTTATTTGATGAATCTTGAGAAATAAGTATGAAATCTTTCTATTTTTTATATTTCTTTTCTCATGGTAGCTTTGTTAGGTTATGCTTTTTCTTTTGCTTTTGAACATTATTTGTATGCTATATTACCCAATTGAAGGCCACCTTTTTAGCGTTCTTCTACCTGCCAACTGAAAAGCAAGCATTTGCAAAGGGAATGAGCGGTCACATCATGTTAACCATGTTCATAAACCATTGGAAAAGGAAGGTCCAATAATACAAAAATTACTTCAAATCATAAATGTACCACCTTTTGTGGGGACAAAATTAACTTGTACTTTTTGTATTTCATTAAAATAGAAATCCTAACATAAGATATCCTATGATAACACCTTTGCTTTACAGAGGAAAAGCATGTGATTACTGATTAGCATGTCTTGTATACAGTCTAAACTACAAATTACTGAAGCTCCTAAGATGGCAAGTGGAGAAGGTTTAGATAAGGATACCTATATGGAAGAACATTGGAATGTAGAACTGGTACTGATTTGGTCTGCTTAATTTGCTTTTCTTATCCATCAACTTTGCTATGCCAGAATTTGTTGTGCCATTTCCAATTCTTTTTAAAAGAAAAAAACAGCAACTCTAATATGTACACAGATTACAGCACAATGATGTTACTTTTCTTTGTATAGGTATCATCCAGATACTTTGAATGGGATATATCTAGGATAGATGGTATTTTTCTACTCTCGCCATGATATGGGTCTTCAGCATCCAAATCCAATGTGAAAAGAATACATGCATATTATGCTGGATTTCAAATGAAGTAATTGTACCAGAATTTTGGTGCACTGTACAATCATTCCAGGACATTCACAGATGTGTAGAGTTTGGCTTAAAAAATATGCTTTGTTCAGGCATATTTTGCCCAAGTTACTTATTCAGATATCTTGAATAGTATACATGTAGAATAGATGGTATTTTTACACTCTGGTCAGGATATGGCTAGGATATGAGACTCCAGCATCCCAATCCAGTGTGAAAAGAATACATGCATGTTATACTGGACTTCAAGCTGAAATAATGGTACAGAATTATGGTGCACTGTATAATCATGGCACAAGTAAAGATGTTTTGAGTTATGCTTGAAATAAATGCTTGGTTGAAGCATAATTTTTGCCAAGTATCCCTGGATATGTACAATTATTTCATTTTTTTCTGGAACTATGCTAGATATGTCTAGAGTAATATGTATTCTCAAGTTGCTTCAACATGGGCAACAACTTAAAACCAGGAAAGTTTGGTTAAATACATTTCCCTTCAATAAAGCTGTCATGAGCTGTAGCATATCTGTACATGTGATGTAGGTTTGGTGCTGTGTGTCAAAATTCTGATGGAATTCTTCAGTTTCAAAGCAAGGAGGGTTGGACATTGTTGAATTTGTTATTTAATGTTGCATTTTGAGAGCAAAATGCTTAACATTCCATTCCAAAATTGTAATTTTGTCTTTCTGAACCATTAACTCCTTTCTGTATTTTCCAGTTAGCTTGGGCATGTCAATCAAACAGGAAGAAGTTTGCAGTCATTTGCAAACATCTCAAATTTTTTGGTGAAAGGTCCCATATATTATAATCCCATATATTTCAGATAATTCCTCATGGAGGATAATTTTGTGGATGACAAACATCCAGTACAGGAATATTCTTTCAACCCTGGTTGGACAGAGTACATGTCAGCAGTCAGCAGGCTTGATTTGTGCTTTGCAATCCTGGATGTGGAGAGGAATTTTCTGGGTGTAATTAAATATGGAGAGGATGTTTTTATTCCAGCCTATGTCATCAGAATCTCGGCTTGTACTTTCTAGTAAATCTTGAGCACATCACAGAGCAGTTCATTGCCAAGAACCATTATTGACCTACAAGTGAGAATAATGAAGAAGATTTCCTCAAGAGGATGATGCTCTGGATGCACCAAATCCAGGATTAGCCAATTTTTCCAACCCCGGCAGTCACTGATCTGGTTATATATGTACCCCTACCCTTTCTGATTACTATCGATCGCATATTCTTCTAAGCTCAACTGAGTGGGGTGATGCCAGGGTGCAAGATTTGGCTTGTGGGTGCAGTATATTGATATATTATGGCCAGCCAAACATTTTAATTCAAATTAGCATTATTCGATGGAATGAACTGTGATGTCCCGCTACAAGTCGTCGAGGCACCTTTAGAGTTTAGCATATCTTACGTCTGTAGATATGTGGCAAAGTGGTAGCAACTACTTGTGATACTTGTGATGACTATTTGAGGCGTCCGCTGCCGCAACTGTGAGGCGACTACTGCCACGGCTGTGAGGTGGCCACTGCTACGGCTGTGACGCGGCCGTTATTATGTTTGTGAGGCGGCCACTGCCACGGCTGTGAGACGATGGCCGTCATGGCTGTGAGGCGGCCACTGCCACGACTGTGAGGCGGCTGCTGTCATGACTGTCAGGCGGCCACTTCCGCATCTGTGGGGTGGCCGCTGTCATGACTGTGAGGCGGCCACTTCCGCACCTGTGAGGCGGCCGCTGTCATGACTGTGAGGCGGCCACTTCCGCACCTGTGCGGCGGACGCTGTCATGACTGTGAGGCGGCCACTGTCATGACTGTAAGGTGGCCGCTGCTCTGGCTGTGAGGTGGCCGTTGTCAGGGCTGTGAGGAAGCCGCTACCGCAACTGTGAGGCGGCCACTGCTCTGGCTGTGAGGTGGCCGTTGTCAGGGCTGTGAGGAAGCCGCTACCGCAACTGTGAGGCGGCCACTGCCACGGCTATGAGGCGGCCACTGTTGCGACTGTGAGGCGGCCATGGTCAGGGCTGTGAGGCGGCCGATGCCGCACCCGTGAGGCGGTCACTGTGATGGCTGTGAGGTTTCCGATGCCGCGGCTGTGAGGCCGCTACTGCCGTGGCTAAAACTGATCGGCAATGGTGTGAAATGATATCTTAGTTATGCCCAATTTTGCACCACTGAAATTCATATAGATCAGGATTCTATCCATTTCAGCGTATTTTCATGTTTCTTCCACAACATATATCCAGCTGAAAAATGTGCTTCAGAAGATATTTAAGGAAAGGGTATTATGCCTACTAGTTATATTACTACCGTCCAAGTGTAGAAGTACTGTACCTATCAGTAATCAAGATTTTTTCGTTGTTTTGTATGTGATGTAAGATGACAGCTAATGGGAATTATAAATATTCATCTGGACTAGAAATGTAATCTATTCTATACACGGTAGAAGATTGTGTGTAATTGATGTCCGATTGCCGAATATCGCTTGGGATTTTTCACTTTTATGTGCCGAACTCCGGATTGTGTCATTCTTCGCTATCTTCGAGGGAATTTTGTTCATCCTCCACTGTCTCCGAGCGACTTTGCTATCCGAGCGACTTTGCTATCCGAACGACATTCAGGAGTTCCTATGGGAAGGCCGACACTCCTTTTGGCGCGCAAAAATTTACACAGGGCGCCAAGCGACACCTATTTTTGATGAAATAATCGAAGAAAGCATGGAAGGCAGTCAGATCTGCAAAAAGTAGGTAATCATGAAAATCATGCTTAGAAAATTTCATGTTATCCAATCCGAGGGACAACCGCCCCTTTCACCACCCAACCCCACCACCTCCCCATTGGCGATTGGCGACCAATTTCCAAGAATTGTATCTCGTCGGCGACCACCGAAAGGCTTTTTTGAGCCCTGTCTGGTGGCACCTCGGCCGAATGTCGTGCTCGACCCGTCCACCTGACCCGCCCCGGGAGCACGCCTCACGCCGGCCACACGAACCGCGCTCCAGTGCCCGCTCATACCTCGCGCACTGTACAGCCGTGCTTTGTGACCGACTCGGCGTGGCTTTGTGACCGACCTGGAGTAAATTTGTGACCGACCTGGCGTGACTTTGTGACCGATACCGCATGCCTCTGTATCGGTGCGCGCAGAGCTCTCCCGAGTTGTAAGTTCCCATCGATTGGTGCAAGCGAGATCAGCCACATGATGAGTGGTGGAGGGAAAAATGCGCGCTCGCGGTACTTTATGAGCCGCGCTCTGCACGGAGAGACGATTATGCACCGTACCTTCCCATGATTATAAAGGCATTCTGAATGCAATGAATAAACACGTCATACCTACATATATGCATACGTACATACATACATACATGTACTACCGGATATTACAAATATGTATATGTATATATATATATATATATATATATATATATATATATATATATATATATATATATATATATATATAAATATGTATATATGTGTGTATATGTATATATATATATATATATATATATATATATATATATATATATATATATATATATATTATTGGCAGAAGCCCAATGTCTGCTCTGGGTTCCTTCTATTCATGGATGCTGTCGTCACATGTGGCGGAGTCTGGGGGCCGATGTGGCTTCTTCCGCTACTGATCTTCGTCTGTCGTCAATATGCCGGGGTCCGGCCTGACACCAAAACGGATGTCAACGCAACCAAATGTGCAGCAAAAGACACTGCGAAGTGGGAGCTGCCGAATTTTGGATGACTTACAACACGTGAGTTTGTGGAGAATATGCATGGTCCCTTCCTCTACGCCCCCCGCACCCCGCTGCGGCGGCAGCGAGATTAATGCCCACATAAGCGAGTGACACAATCAATGTTCACACGCCACTGAACGACCGGGAGAGAAAAGCGAAACCGGCCGCGACGACGACTATCGGCTTGATTTCTCGCCGTGCGATGTGTGCAGCTGCAGCTGCAGACAGCTGTGTGCGGCAGAACACAGTACTCACGGCAGCGGCAACGTCTGATGGACGTGAGAGACGCGCAGGTCAGCAGAGGTCACGTCGCCTCATCGCCACAGTGTCGCAGGTCTAGGTGTGCGACCTCTGCTCACGTGGCCCGCGACTGGCGACATTGTCAGACCATGTCAGAGTGGAGACTGTTCGGAGGTATGCACATCAGAAGGATGTCGCGGTCACCACCCCGTCACTGGAACAGCGTGCGGTCAGAGCGCCGCCCCCCCCCTGACTGTGACATCTTTGTCCCACCGCTGGTGCAGCTGACCGCCGGCCACGCATCGCCGAACGAAAGCGGCTGGAGCTGCGGCGATTCACGGCAACATGCAGCCGATAAATTCTGGGGCTGACGAGCGCGTCGGGAAATGCCCGGGTCATTGACGGAAAGCACGGCTGGCCAGAATTGACAGAGTCGGCAGCGACTTCCCAGCCGTCTGTGACTGTCCTCTCAGTGTTAGGGCTGAGTGATTATTATCAAGACACGTATGCATGTAGCCGTTTATTTACCATAATACCCTCTCTATGCTTTGTACCAGGCTTAGCTAAATAATCTCCGAGTGGTATAAGGATACCGAAGGGGCATAAGGCGCTCCAGTAACGTGGCAGGGGCGGTTCGCCTGCGGGGATATTGAGGCTAATGCGGCCATATCTTTCATTATGGCCACTCAAGCTATTGCGACAAACGTGTGCGACACAGTGGCCTCTCGACTGGCGGGTCGTTTGGCGGCACCGTCCCAGACCGCACCAGTGCCCCTCCTGTGTGGCGGCCACCGCCACCGCCACCGCCGACTTGTGCCAAGCGTTGCCACGCCCACCCGGCTGCCGATTGCCAGGTACATGAGGCGCGCCCCCGCCCCCGCCCCCGCCCCTGCGCAGACTGAAGCGCCGCTCCCGCCACAGACGAGCACCGCTCCCGCCACAGTCGAGCGCGGCGTCACCTGACTGGACGGTGGTGACCCGTATGGTTGTGATATGTATGGGTGGACACTCCGGGGGTGGGGGTGGGGGGTCTTCCTGGGCTCGTTGGACCATCCCTTGATCCTTCCTGAACAAAACAAAAGACATTTACTATACAACAATAAATAATATATGTGCAATACATTCAAGGACAGCGGAAGCCAAATGAAACATCCAAATCCGATGTTTTCTTCATTTTAGGTTGGATTTGTGTTTTGCCTGTGAGTGGGAAATACGTGTTGCTGGACCACCTGTAATCTGGAGAGGTCTCCGGCCGTGATGGCATAGGTAGAGCCCGGGCCGGTCGGTCGGCCGGTCGGCGATCTCGGTGCCGGACCCGTGTGCCACTCAGCTGGCCGCTGCTGACCGCCGGCCGGCGCCACGGCCCGTGACGGTGTGACGTCAGGCGTGACGGTGTGACGTCGGACGTAATGGTTTGACGTCAGGCGGGACGACGTGACGTCACCCGTGATGATGTGACATCAGGTGGTGTTGTGTGACGTCAGCCGTGACGATGTGACGTCGGTTGTGACAGTCTTACGTTAGGCGGGACGACGGACAGTGTAGTCGACTGTTCGTCCGGCACAGAGCCGCGCCCTCCTGTCGGCCACACACGTCAGAGGAACATTTTCCAGTCAGATGGATGCCACATGTCTATCGCATATATATATATATACATATACATACCCACATGTACCGTCTCCTGTCGGACTAATCGTCCCAGCTACCATTGCCGTTGTGCAACTCTGGAACATGTGTGCACTTCAAGTTAGCGAATGGTGGTTGTTGGTGGTCTTCGGCAACAAACTCGAGCAGAAAACGCCCGTGACACGACAGCTTAAAGCATCCTCTGCCGCTCGGCAGACGAAAATGAAGATTGTCTCACGTTCAACTGCGAGTTAGCATTATTTTGTATTGTCATTATCTTGTAGCACCGTTGCGCATTGGCATGCAGACATGGGTCTCCCTTTGGACGTGCCGTCGCCACACATGAAAGGCAGCCGCGGAGGTCGCTGGCGGTGCTACTGATGTCGCGTCGATTGGGCCCTGATTGGGCCCTGATTAGGCTCTGATTGGCACTTGACCCAGACTCCCGTGAACTGTCACGCGCTCACGAGCCGACTGCACGTGTGAGTGTGGACGGAGCCGGACCGGCGCAGGTGCACGGTGTGGCGGTGCGCGCTAGGGCGGTCGTTGTATGTATGTACATACCATGCCACCATTTTGGCCAGTTCCTGCCTTGGGTTAGCACATTGTGCACAGCCTGCCGTCACCTCGCCTCACCTGCACGGTGTCGTTTTGGGCTGGCTGTCGCCGAGATACGGGGCACATCAATGAGTGAGAATGCTGAAAGTGCGCCCATGGGTCTGACATTGAAATTACGTCTAAGAACAAGATCATCTTTTAAGGTGAAGGTTTGAACTGACGTGCTTCATTTCGGTGAAGAATTTTGGAGGTGAACCTAAAATCACCTTATCAAAAACTGAATTTGTATGCCTGCCGTATCGTTATAATGTAATATACCTCAAGTGCCAAATATGCACTATGAGCATATTCATGAAAATTCAGTTGTTAACGTATTTGTATCTAGCCTATAATTATAATTCGTAAATATCACGAAAGCCAAATTAGTGATATATTTTATTGTAGCCACACTTCTTGCTGCCGCAGCAAATTCGCACAAAGAGCAGCCATCTTCCGCAACCTTCATTGTTGCATGTCAGAGACGCTGGTGACGGTTCCCATGCAGCGGCCACATGACGGCACAAAACGTCCGCTCGTGACGCCGCGGTCGCCTCTATTACCGGGCCGGACGTCCTGTCGTGGCGTCTGAAAGTGCTCAGCTGTCCAGCAGACGATGAAGTAACTCAAGAAGAAGAACCTTGGGTTCTTTTACGACGCATTCAACCGCTAGGTCATGCAGCGTCGCCAACCTCTCACGCCGATTGGTCGCGGGTGGACTCGGTAACGGCCGCCGGTCGTGAGATACGAACCCACAATCTAGCGATCAAGAGTCCGACGCTCTACCAACTGAGCTACGGCGGCCCCACGACGGAGTAACTCCTCGGAGATGTCCGGACACGACGGAGTAACTCCTCGGCATGCGGAGCGGCGCGTCTCCATGTCCGAACAGCTCCTTTGTCGTGTCCGCACATCCCCGTTGCCATGCCCGGACAGTTTGCTTTGCCAGGTCCGGACAGTCCTGTTGTCATAACCGGACAGTTTCCGTTGTCATGTTCGGACAGTCACGTTGTCATAACCGGACAGTTTCCTTTGTCATGCCCGGACAGCCCCCTTGCGATATCTGGACGGCCCCGTTACCATGCCCGGAGAGTCTCCTTTGCTAAGTCCGGACAGTCCCGTGGGCATGTCGGGACAGCCTCCGCACTATGTCCGGCCCGTCCCCGTTGCCCCGCGACAGACGCCGCCGACATGACCCGTTGTCGGCTGGGGACGGCGCTGCCGGTGCCGTTGCCGGCTGGGGACGGTGGTGCCGGTGCCGTTGCCGGCTGGGGACGGCGCTGCCGGTGCCGTCGCCGGCTGGGGACGGTGGTGCCGTTGCCGTTGTTGCGTTAGTCGTGCCGGCACGGCCCGGCGTTACCACCAGGGGTGCATCGAGGGGAGGGGAAGTCGTCGGCCATGGTACTCTCCCCCGCCGGTAGGGGCCGGGGCGACTATAAGCTTGGAACGTTGATGGGATTCCTCGAAAAATTCAGAAGTATCGTTTCCCAGGCCAGCAAAGAGGCGGCCGTCTTTGTCGGCATCTTCGCTCAGGTACAAGGATTGAGGAACTCCGCCAATTCGAGCGTGTACTTTGTACTCTCATCTGGGTACGTGTCGCCTCATCTGACCAAACGCTGGCTGCGTCCCTGGTACTGCGCGGATTTTCCACGACAGTTTATATCCCATTTGCTGTGATTGTGACCGACCTAATCTCAGATTAATCTCAGCAGATGGAAGCGCGACGCCAGCAGCATACATTTGGGAAGGCAGGACGAGGGAGGTCCATAGTCATCTGCTTGCAATCTGATAGGAATATTAAAGCGAGTGAAATATTATTCTCCCTGCCTCCACATATCACCGCGGGGAACAAGGCGTTGCGAGCGATGTCTGCTGCTCACTCCGTCATGACAGTGTCATTTGGACCTCGCCCCTGCCTTTACTACTGGGCGCTGCAGTGTTTGGATCGTGGAACTTCTGTCATTTCCACCTTCCGAGTTGGTCCTTATCAATAACCCAACGACCACAATTGTCTGACATTCGTCTTCTTGATCACGTCGGATTGGATTGGGCCGTAGCTTTACGACGCACTCAGCAGCTGAGGCCATATGGCGTCGTCTGCCTTTCACCCTGGCAGGAAGGGCGGACACCGCGGGGAATCGAACTCCGTACCTCTGGCGTGCCAGACTCTCAGCTTAGCCACTGAGCTACTGACGCCCTTCTCGATCACGCCGACGCATCGCTGGGCAAATTGGAAGAAGAGCTCGATGTCGACATCGAGGACGCCTTCCAATTTGCCAAGCGATGTATCCGCTAGCAATTAGGGCTGCATTTGGGAACTCGAAGATTTGCAGTTTCCCGCCAGTTCGTGCGCGGTCCATTTCCATTGTTTTGGCGGCAATTTCAGCTGAATAGGAGCATCACCGCCGTGTTCAAATCCTTGGATCTTCATTTTAATTAGGGTGACTGACGATTTGCGACGCGACCGTAATTACGGTCCGCTTTGTTGATTACGCCCATTCCACTGCATCGCAATGTCCCGGGAAACTCCCTATCTATCTAACTTGACCAGACAGGATTTACCATTGAATTTAATCAGTGGTCTTAATTAGCTTTGCATACAAATCAGGTCGGCCTAGAACTAGCGAGTGGGTGCGAATGTCACCCTTTACCTTCGCCCAGACACCGCTGGTTACCAGCTCGTGGTCGCTCGGCCGCCGTGTCGGGTGGTGTCGGATAGCGTCGGGTGGTGTCGGGTGGCGTCAAGTGGTGTCGGGTGGTGTCGGGTGGCGTCGGGTTGTGTCGGATAGCGTCGGGTGGTGTCGGGTGGTGTCAAGTGGTGTCGGGTGGCGTCAAGTGGTGTCGGGTGGTGTCGGGTGGCGTCGGGTTGTGTCGGGTGGTGTCGGGTGGTGTCGGGTAGCGTCGGGCGGTGTCGGGGAATGTGGGCCGGCGCCGCGTCCTACCCGGCCCGCATGGACCCCGCACGACTGGCTGACTTTTACGACAGATTGATGGAGCAAGGCTGCTGCATGACCACTGCAGCAGCTGCAGCAGCAGATGCGCCCCTAAACAGGGGCGCATGGATGGAGCAGGGTTTACGGTGGCACGGGAGTTGGACGGGAGTTACGGCAGCTGCGGCAGAAATTTGGTGGGAGTGACAGTGACGGTGACGGGAATTTGGCGGTAGTTAAGGTGGCGGTGGCTGGGGTTTGGCCGGAGTTACAGTGGTGGTCACTAGGGTTTTGCCGGACTTGCAGCGGCGGTGGCGGGAGTTGCTCAGAAACATCAGCTTCGTGTCGGGTGGAATGCGGATTGCTGCGACAGCCTGGAGAAGGCTGTGTGCCGGGTGGAAGGTCCGATTGTGTGACAGCCTGAGGAAGGGTTTGTGCCGGGTGGAAGGTCGGATTGTGTGACAGCCCGGAGAAGGCTGTGTGCCGGGTGGAAGTTGAGGTGTTGCGCCGGTCTGAAGGTCGAGGTATTGCAATGCCTTGCTGACCGCCTGAGGCGGTGCGCAGCCGTCGACCATCGACACGTACAGCGTGGCACCTCGACTCGTGTTCAGCAGCAGCCGACGTGGTCCGGTGACGTCACCGCTGTCGTCACGGCAGGAATCCGGTGACGTCACTGCTCTCGTCACTAAATTAGGGCGGATAAACGCCGAAGGTCCAAGAACCTTATCTTTGAATTCTAAGCTTTGCATAAGGAGAATTGGAATTTCAGTGGATGGAGTGGGATTGATGTCAGTATGTGTCTTAGATCATGCTCATAAATGGAGAATTATGCTAGTAACCGGTGTACCTGGCGATAATTTCAGCACCTTCCTCCGGATATGTGATGTTGGTGCGACTGGCCATGAGAGTTCAATGGGATGTTTTTTAGGACTGCAGCTGTAACATTGATTAGAGAAGTTCGGTTTCATTTTTGTTCTTTTCTTATGTCTACTCGTTGTAGGCTTTCCCCAGATGAGCTACTGCGGCTCTTATTAAGCCATAAAACTGTATGACTATATAGCCACGTGACTTTACGGCCCCCTGATCGGTAGCTGGCTAGTTGGCGCTGAGGTGGTGCACCCTGGACTGGCACCAACACCAACGAAGTGCACCATAAAATCAGTCCTTTAAACAAAATGCGAGTACTCAAAAGATAATATTGCGATGAAAACCGTAAAAGCAATATTAAAAGAGCACGTCTCATCCCGAGTAAAGGCATTGGGATTTGGACCGCTGTGACCAAGATGTTATTAAAGTGTCGAAAACGGGATAGTCGCGGAGCTTAATTAATTTGGACCGCAAAATTAAGTGGAGCTTAATTTTGTCACATATACATCGGAGCATATCTGTCTCGGACCTCGCCCTCGCCCATGCAGTCATCAATCAGGGGGTTGGCAGTGCGGTGTAGCAGCAGTTGTTATCACTGCGAAGCCGTGCCTACAAATGCCCATTTGCTGCCAGCTCAGATGTGTGTCAAGTTTGAGCTCATTTCTCGACTAATTTACGGACATGAAATACAATTACCTGGTAGGAATTTCAACTCGTCGTGATTCACGCCGACGACGCAAAATAATAGGAGATAACTGACAATAATGTGCCTCCCGTTCTCTCAAAGCCCATCAGAAAAGTTTGAGATACGATAATTGTTCACTTCAGTGCTAAATTTCTGAACATCCCTCTGCCAGTTCTCGAATTCATCCGAGTTTCAGAGTCGTCTTTTATTTACTTGCAGAGTGGCCTCAGCGACATCGCTTGGAGTTCAAATATGGCTATCGAGCATGGTTAATCATGCATGAATACGGATGCCAACTTCTCAGCTGTAACACGTAAATCTTCCCTGAAAGCGAGCAGACACAAAACGAAAATGTGCCTTCGTTTTCAATTGATGCGTGACTCATGGCAGACGTGAATTGTCTCTGCTCCCAGAAGATTTGCCGCCGCGAATGGTTCCAGTTAATTATGACGTCTTGAAGACTGTTCCTTCCATGCCGCGCAGGGCGCTCAACAGCGCAACCACTCCTCAACATCTGGCGGACCAGGTGTCCCGCAGAACTGCCTCTGAGGATCTCCTGTTCATCACAGCAAACTCGCCGGGCATCACAAGCGCGATCGCCTCTTGAGCTTCCGCCGGACTGGGATTACGATGGCGGGCTGCGAGTTGCCTTGCTTCAGAAACGAGGAGAGCACTTGGCGCACGCTCGGCGTGAGTCCATGTCCGATGGCTTTGGCGCGGCATCTCGGCGGCCATGTCCGTCCATGTCCGATGGCTTTGGCGCTGCATCTCGGCGTGTCCATGTCCGTCCATGTCAGATGGTCGCGGCGCGACATCTCGGCTCAAGTCTCCGCCGAACGCACGTCCATCCCGCGGTGGCCAGCTCAGTTGGTTTTCCGAGCCCGTATCTCGTCGACTCTCCGGGGTCTCGTCGGCCGAATTGCCGAATTGCAGAACGGCGCCACTCGGCCCACTTCGCGCCCCTCGGCGCCCCCTCTGACCGTCGGACACAACATGGCTGCCCGCGCTGCTGGTGGATGCGCACCACGTGCGTCCCGGTGGGGCTCGACCATTCGCAGTGACAATCCAAGCGTTGTCTGTTCATATTTTATTTTCCTGTTTCTTGCCAATTCGCCTTTAACCTACGCAGTGCGCCTCCTACGCATCAATTTGTCCCCATCCATGAGGTTTTCTAAGATACCGAGCAACCCGCTTGACGCTTCATTTGGAATTCGGCACGCCTTTCGACAATCGCTTCACGACCAGAGTCCGGGCTGTTCACGGCATCTCCCTATCTAGCTTCGAGCAAAAGTTAGTGGGGTTAAGCTGACCCCATGTCTCCCCACCACATTGCGAACGGTAGGAGATTCTGCCGCACTGCGGGTATTCACTGCCCGGGAGTTAACTGCCTGAGAGAGTTAACTGCCCGAGAGTTAACTGCCCGGGAGTTAACCGCACTAGAGTTAAATGCCTGTCGAAATCGCCCGGGTCGGAATCAGCCAGCCTGAAGCTGTCCACGATTGGTTTGATCGAATTGAGAAGTGTTTCGTGACAAACATCAATGCGTCCACTTCCTTTGGAAACTCGCTGGATATTATACTCTGAGTGTAATGTTCCGAGCGCATGCCAAAGCTGATAATTGAATTGTATCAATCAATATATATTGCTGTTTGTGGTGCGATTATCTGAGTAAAAAACCCAAGTGGCATTACAAAATTGAAAATAAGACTTTGTTTTCCTCTTCGAATCATATACCCCAGATGTGACGCGCCCGAGGGATATTAGAAACTAACGATGGGACGGTCACGTTTCCTCCACGCAGATCGTCAGAGTTACTCCATTCTCACAGCTCAAGTGTCCAAGCTCGGGTGTGTCTGTAATAGGGTTATGGCAAGCACATGACTTCTGATGAAATACGTGAGTGTTCAAGCCCTACCGTGGCTTGAACACTCACGTCGTCTCATCCTGCCATGACCGCTTGATGAAGCGCTTCACGACCCTTCAGACTGCGTCATGGTCGTCATCACCATAATGGCCGTCCCAGGAATTGCGGCAGCCGGATTGGCAGCGGGCCGGGGAGTTCATCAGGGCGACAAGACCCAAGGAGAGAGAACATCTCGCCCGAAGCGTTATGCGATTCTCGCCGGCCGTCATCGACCCAGGTGACTCGTCGGAGAAAGTGGCTGCGGGCTCGCGCCTCATTTCCGCCGCGGCAAGTCGGTTGGCTTGTGCACGTCACCGGAAACACCGGTCGCCGCGACCTGGCGTCGGCGTGGTGTCGACCCGGCCGTCGACCCGGCCGCCGACCCGGCCGCCGACCCGGCCGCCGACCCGGCCGCCGACCCAGCCTCGCCGCAGCGGCTCTCCTTCCGGCTGGCGCCGTTTTCCTTTTCTACGGCCGGCTGTCGGCGTACCCAAGCCGCCGTCGGAGTCGGAGTGCCCAGGCCGGAGTCGGAGTCGGAGTCGGAGTCGGAGTCGGAGTCGGAGTCGGAGTCGGAGTCGGAGTCGGAGTCGGAGTCGGAGTCGGAGTCGGAGTCGGAGTCGAAGTGGAGTGCAGCCACCCGCCAGACGGGGCTTCACTTTTTATCGCGGCGCGGCCGCGTCTTTTCTGGGCGCCTGACGGTCGTGGAGCCGTCCCGGATTGGAGCTGCTACTAATCAATTTTCCGGATATCGGTGCGATGGGCCGACGGCATGATCAATGACCATGAGCCGTGGTCGATCGGGGTGCAGGGGGGGAGTCGTGATGGTGTCCGAGCCCGGAGGATTGGCAGATCATGGCCAGAGGAAAGTGCTCACGCCCGCTGAAATCGATCGACGCCGGTGCTGAGCAGACACGATAAAACATCTCCGGGAAATAACTCACGCTCTGGTTATCTCAGACACGACGGCGATGGATAGGCCCACACAGAATCACCCATGGACTGCGCAGTGGCGGATAAAGCGGGTGGGGGGGGGGAGGCGGGCAGGAGACACCCCAAGTGATTTTGGCCATTCGCACATCTGTAGGTTTATCTCTATCCGTTTACCATGAGTGGATTGGTCCAACCCAGAAACAACTAATGGAACCCTGGTACATTCATATTTTAAAAGTCATAATAAGTAATTACCGTAATACATAACTTGCACAATCAACATTGTTACCCGCCTAATCGTTTTTTTTCTCAAGCATACTTGAATGCTTACATACATTTATAGTGGATATTATGGCATACATATCCACCTTTATAGTTACCGGTCGTGTAAAACGGCAGCAAAGCACACAAATGATATCATTGTTTACATTACTAGTAGTTTTGGACTTGTTTGTTCAGTGTTGCTAGTTTGTGCTACGTGCTACGGGCTGCTACGTAGCCCGTGCGACTGATGTTTGTCCGACGTTCCCGGTATCTGTATCTAGCTGACGCTCAGTACAGTCTGGCCACTGAATTAACTTCAGCTCTGGCCAATGCATCGTCGCCCCGAGTCTACATGTGTCTACCCCGAGTCTACCGAGTCTTTGTCACGTGACTGTTGTGCCCTCCTGACCGGATATGCAACTGCCGACTTCGGCGACAGCTCGCCGACTTCGTCAACAACGGATTGTGATTGGCTGCCGCGGGCTTCCTGCTTCACATCCCTGGCGACCCTTGACCCCTCGTGACGGCGCGCGAATCGCGTCGATGTGAGGCAGGGCGAAAGCCTGTCTGGATAACACGGACGCAGCTTTTGTCAGGTCAGGGTTCAGTCAGGGTTCTGGGACTATTCTGAACGGACGATGCGGGAACTTTCCGAAGCCAACTGACCCCGGGTGTCTCCCGAACAGACGCGGCAGCGTCCGCATACGTCATTAACAGACGCTGCAGCGTCCACATACGTCATTAACGACTCCTGGGCCGAACACATACGGCTTATCATATTCGTCAGCCCCTTCATTGTCTGGTGATACCTTGTCATGTGGTGAACCTCAATGCGTTGTACTCTTTTTGTGCCTGGACAGGCTCCTTGCTCTATAAGAATAACATTCAGGTATTTTAATCATGGCCTGTTATATTGTATCTTTCACAATTGAGAAACAGGTGTGTTATTCATTGCAATAGGTTGAGCATGCCCACGTCCTCTGCTTTCTTTACAAGGTCATCGACCATTCAATCCTGCTGGGAAGAGACAAAGAGAAGCTCCTGCTCCGTGGTGTGAGCACACAGAGGATTTCTTCTTATCTCTGCGATCACACCCAAAGTGTGAGCTCCGCTGGCCACACCAGCACTTAGCTCACATCCTCGAAGTAAGTTCTTAAGTAAGTAAGTAAGTAAGTAAGTAAGTTCTTAACTTACTCCGTCGCATTTACCTCTCCTGTACGTAACTTTACTCCGTCACATTTACCCCGTCACCTTTGCCCTAACTTTACTCCGTCACATTTACCCCGTCATCTTTGCCCTAACTTTACTCCGTCACCTTTGCCCTAACTTTACTCCGTCACATTTACCTCGTCACCTTTGCCCTAACTTTACTCCGTCACATTTACCCCGTCACCTTTGCCCTAACTTTACTCCGTTACCTTTGCCCTAACTTTACTCCGTCACATTTACCCCGTCACATTTGCCCTAACTTTACTCCGTCACATTTACCCGTCACCTTTTCCTTAACTTTACTCCGTCACATTTACCCGTCACCTTTGCCCTTACTTTACTCCGTCACATTTACCCCGTCACCTTTGCCGGTCATATTACCCGGTAACATTACCAAGTCACATTTAACCGGTCATATCTACCAGATCACATTTAACCGGTCACATCACCGGGTCCCATTACCCGGTCACACTATCCGGTCACATTACCCTGTCACATTACCCGGCCATTTTGCCTGGTCACATTACCCGGCCACATTACCCGGTCACATTACCCAGCCACATTACCCGGTCACGTTTACCCGGTCACGTTTACCCGGTCCGGTCAGCCTCTTTGATCGGCGTTGAGCCGGCTGCGATGGCTTCCTTTATTCTGCGAACTCCCATTCAGCTAATGGGCTGTTCCAGTTCTGTAATGTATTGCTTTGCAATGCGGTCGCATCGCACGCGCCGGCTCGAATTTGCACGGCATGGAAAGCTGTCGACACCGTGGGAGGATCTGTCGCGGTGAAACCGTGGCCGACGGTGTGGTTCGGCTCGAGGCCCCTCGGCGTTGGTCAAAGTCGGAGCTGTGCGGTATTGGTGCACGTGCTGGGCCAAGGCGCGGCTCGTTTCTGATAATCGTTTGCGATTATGAACGCGGTTAGTTATTCACGGCGTTTTCGGTGCTCCTGTACTCAGAGTGAGACCCGGCCGATGGCATCAAAACGCAGCAGGGGAATGTGGGGATGGATGAAGCATACAACTATGGATATATTGGTTCATGCCCAACATCCGGTGTTCTCTGTCTAGTACCTGATGTCCTCTGTCCAGTGTCTGGTGTCCACTGTCTGGTGTCCTCTATCGATTGTCTGGTGTCTACTGTCTGGTGTTCTTTGCTCGGTGTCTCGTGTCCTCTGTCCATTGTCTGGTGTCCACTGTCTGCTGTCCTCCGGTAGGTACCGGGTGTACTCTGTCGATTGTCTGGTGTTCACTGTCTGGTGGCCTCTGTCCATTGTTATCGGTATAAAGTACTGCCGACAACTCGAACTTGTCACTCGGCGGAGCGCGTTCGCAGCAAATAACTGCGCGACCGTCGACTTAGTGGAGGGATTTTGTTGTCCATGACATTAAATTACCGACTGTCGCGCAGTCCAAATAACAATCAAATAACTTGATCAAATAGCCCGATCAAACAACTCAAGTAGGGAGGGCACTCCTGCCTACCTACCTATTAATAGGTAGGGGAATAAAAAAAGAAAAAAAAGAAGAAAAAAGTAACGGAATCAAATAGCTCGATCAAATAGTCCAATCAAACGACTCAAGTAACGGAATCAAATAACTCGATCGAATGTTTGCATGGTTTGTTGGACCATGGATCGTCTGCGATGAAGTACGTTGGATGCATTTCCTTTTTGACATCGACAAATGGCCCGGCCCGTGTTTGTTCATGAGCTGGTGCGACCCCACGGTGTACTTTATTTCTTTACTTTACTTTATGTCGGGCAATGAGCATCGACACTGTCTGGACACCCTGTCGGCCACTGGACATCTCCGGTAGTCACTGGACACCTCGGTGACCACTGGACACCCCGGTGACCACTGAACACCCTATCAACCACTGTTCACCCCGGTGACCACTGGACACCCCGGTGACCTCTGAACACCCTATCAACCACTGTTCACCCCGGTGACCACTGGACACACCGGTGACCACTGTTCACTCCGGTGATTACTGGACACCGCGGTGACCACTGAATACCCTGTTTGACCCTTTGCTCAGCGGTTTGTTGTGCACCGAGACCACCAGTTGATGGGTCGGATCGTTGGACGGTCTCTGTCGCTGGTACGGTACTGTCAGGCGTGTACGTAAACGCTGCTGTCTGGACGGTATGAAATTACAAGCCATCCCTCGGTGTTAGGGTTCATTGTCTGCCATTGAAGACTCCGGCGATTTTTTGTCGGTTCCAATCAGCGAGGTGTCAGAGGTGTCCGATGTCGAGCCATCCTTTGTCACCGAGCCAATCTCGCCGCCCCCTCGTTCCCCGCCTCTCCCGTCGTCTGGCCTGAGGGTCCAGAGCACCTGGCTAGACCACCACCACCTCTTCTCCGTCTGAGCTGCGCGTTCAGGTCATCTAACTAGGCATCACCGTCCCAACCTCCACCGTCTGACCTGACGTCTATGGCACCTGTCCAGTGACTACATTACCGGTTCTGTTCTGCATCAGATCACCTATCCTGCTCTGAATCAGATTACCCGTTCTACTTTGCATCAGATAACCCGTCATGCTCTGCATCATGTCACCCGTTCTGATCTGCAGCAGATCACCTGTTCTGATCTGCAGCAGATCACCCAATCAATCACATATGCTGTGCAACAACTACCCGGCGAAAAGCGACAAAAGAGGAAATCACGCCTGTGCGTCGGTGCAGTAGTAGCCCGAGAGGTGGCCGATGGCTCCTCTGGGTGGGGGGGGGGGGGGTCTCGTCCACACCACGGCAATGGCATGTCCTGTCCACAACGGCCGGGACAGTGGAGCGGTGGCCGATGGCTCCTCTGGTGGGGTGTGTCTCGTCCACACACACGGCCACTACAGTGGAGAGGTGGCCGATGGCTCCTCTGGTGGGGTGTGTCTCGTCCACACACACGGCCACTACAGTGGAGAGGTGGCCGATGGCTCCTCTGGTGGGGTGTGTCTCGTCCACACACACGGCCAGTACAGTGGCAGAAAGTTCCAGAGCCAGGCGTGGAGGCCATGGGAAGTTGATAAACCAGCGCACGTTCCACACGCAGCGGCATAATTGAGAGGCTTGCGCCCGGGCCCCAGTTTTGCACTCGGCCGAACCGGGTGGGATTCGGTCGGCTTGGTGTGGACCGATCTTGGTGTGGACCGATCTCGGGACAGATCCGCCCCAGCCGACCCGATCCGACTAGATCCGATCCGAGCCCAGCTACCCGATCCGATCTCCACCCGATCAGAACTAAAATTAATTTATTTTGCGGTGATCAAATTGGCTATATCCGTTGGTGACAGCTTGGTGAAATGCCAGTGCCGATACCGTACGATTTGTGGTTAATCTGTGCTGTACAAACCCATCTGACAGGTGGGTTTTATGCCAGCCGTGTGCATTGTCGATGTGTGGCTGCAACGCTAGTTGAAGGATCGTGTCTCTTGCCTCAGCACATATCATACCCAGCCCCTGAGTGTTGATGTGGGTACTGGATACATGCTTGGACTGGGTACTGGGTGCATGCCTGGCCCTTGGACGCAACTGTGGATACTGGGTGAATCTTGAACCCCTGTGTGTAGCTGTGACGGTCAGGTGAGATGAGTCACCTGGCTCTGTGGGTGGCATCTCTGACGCGCTTCATAATCAACTCTGAACTTTGGGTGGAAGTTTCGTTTATCCCTGAGTGAGCTGTTGCCACATGGCTGACGTTCCAGCATGCTATGGCGTAATCCCTGAGTGAGATGTTGCCAGATGGCTGACGTTCCAGCATGTCATGGCGTATGGCGTCTTGTCTCTGACCGTTGACCTGTGACCTGTGATGACCCGTCTCACCTGACCGTTGATCTGTGATCTGTGATATCACATCGTCGTCGGTGCTGGTGGCTCGGCACAAGGTGGTGGCTCGGTATAACAGGGTGGGTGGCTCAGAACAGGAGGGTGGATGGCTCGGCACGAGATGGCGGCTCGACACGAGAAATAGAGGCGGAGCCAGATGACCACCCAGCACGATGCCGACCTTACTTCCACGTGGTGGAGGTGGTGGAGGGGGGGGGACGTCTCTGATTGGTCGCTCGGCGGACACCTGTGGGGCGCAGCGGAGGTGAGGCAGCGCCCTGTCACTGTGGGCGGAGGCGGTCGTGACGAGTTCTGACGACGTCATCAGGGAGTGGGATCACACCGTGACTGGGGTGGCCGCCAGCGTGATGGATGGTGTCAGGTGGCTCCGGCTAGCCCGTGACTAAGACTGAACAGGTGTGTCATGTAGCACAAAGCACTGAACACTGTAGCACAACACCGAGCAGTGGTCACTGAATGTCAACATAAAGACACACACACACACACACACACACACGCACACACCCAACTACACCTCCACCTATACTCGCACCTACAACTACACCCACACATACATTCACTCCTACACCTACTCACACTCACACTTCACACACACATACACACACACACACACACACACACACACACACACACACACACACACACACACACACACACACACACACACACACACACCAAACAACACACCACACCGCACACATACACACATCACGTCACATCAGACACTCATACGTCGCGCTATGGTGTGCGTGATGTGGAACATCTACAAATGGTGCTGGCTCTACGTTGGAGGAAGCTCTATTAGAGGGAAGCTCAGTGTTGCGTTGAACACACGAGATTAGGTGGAGAGAAAACGACCATTTATCGACGTCATATTATATGTTTATAGAGGAGTCCAATAAAAAAGATTCATAATGGGCGAGCCGCGAGGCGGCAAGCCCATTGCGAATCTTCTTATTGGCGCATTCATGCATTATTTCAGCATTTATCTGAAGATGTGAGCATAAAAACTGCTGTTCATTTGATTCAATGGAAGGATGGAAATCGTGAGACCAATGCTCAACGTACATCGAATAATACTCGGTCAATGTACTAGCCATTATGAAGGTATTAATGGTCACTGACAATTATGAAAATTCATAATTAACATTGCCTTATCTCATCTCTTATGTCATCTCATATCACTTAACCTTGGCGTCAATGCACCGACGCGGCGTCCCCGGTAGCCCGTCCCCGGCCTTCTCGGGCCAGTTGCCAATTGACACTCCCAGCCGGGGGCTAAATGCGAGCGCGCCAAGCGACCCGAACCCTGTCTTGCCAGGGCAGGAGAACCAGTGCAGGCCGACGCTCTAACCAACTGAGCTACCGGGACGGTAATTAACCTAAAGGGCTCGAAACGTCAAGAAGTGTGCAACAGGTTAATACATCGTTTAGTAAATTAATGTTTAACTTACCTTATGAAAACGAAAACGACTATGCGAACAATCGAACAACTTTAGAATAAAAAATATCCAAGGCAATAGCGCTGCCATATTCTGCTGGTGTGCTGGTGCCGGTGTTGGTGTGCTGGTGTGCTGGTGTGCTGGTGCTGGTGTGCTGGTGCTGGTGTGCTGGCGTTGGTGTGCTGGTGCTGGTGTGCTGGTGCTGGTGTACTGGTGCTGGTGTGCTGGTGTTGGTGTGTTGGTGTTGGTGTTGGTGTGCTGGTGTTGGTGTGCTGGTGTTGGTGTGCTGGTGTTGGTGTACTGGTGTTGGTGTGCTGGTGTTGGTGTGCTGGTGTTGGTGTGCTGGTGTTGGTGTGCTGGTGTTGGTGTGCTGGTGTTGGTGTGCTGGTGTTGGTGTGCTGGTGTTGGTGTGCTGGTATTGGTGTGTTGGTGTGCTGGTGTTGGTGTGCTGGTGCTGGTGTGCTGGTGCTGGTGTGCTGGTGTTGTTATTGGTGTTTAATCAAGCCCGCTGCAATTAGTGGGATGCAGCGTGAGCCGTCGCGCCTAATGGCCAAACAATGGTGACGCTCGCGGTACACTCCCTGTTGGACAGAAGGCGCACACAGACTCCTTCGATCGTGGCCAGAGACAACACGTGACAGGTTAATGAGGCCCAGCAGATGCTGTGCTGCCCAGACGTCCCCGTGACGATTCTCTGTGGACACAGGCCGCGCGCGAGGCTCCGGTCAGTGTTGCTCCGGTCGTCGTGCGTCCATGCCCCTGCTGCAGTCGGTCTCAGCTTCCGACTTGGTGAAGTGCAGCATGTAGAGTGCAGCTTACATGTTCATGCCTGAATTGTGTCGCAGCGCTGTCTCTGGCGACATGCGGACCCTTGGGGTGAGACCAAACGTATGACCCTTATGGTGAGACACGACGTCTGACCATTAGGGTGAGACCCGACGTCTGACCCTTAGGGTGAGACCCATCGTCTGACCCTTAGGGTGAGACCGAACGCCTGACCCTTAGGGTGAGACCCAATGTCTGACCCTTAGGGTGAGACCCAACGTCTGACCCTTAGGGTGAGACCCATCGTTTGACCCTTAGGGCGAGACCCATCGTCTGACCCTTAGGGTGAGACTCAGCTGGCTGAAGGCTCAGCTGACTGTGGTTTCGGCTGATAGTGGGCTCACCTGACTGTGGGCTCAGCTGATAGTGGGCTCAGCTGACTGTGGGCTCAGCTGATAGTGGGCTCAGCTGACTATGACGTCGCTTGACCACACCTTCTGTTGTGTGCTCGTCAAGCATGGTTTCCACCGACTGCTGCTGAAGCTTCCACATGGTTTCCACCGACCGCGGCTGAAGCTTGGTCTCGGTTTGAGAGTAGTCCTGGCTTGCAGTGGCCTCAGTCAAGCCTAACCCCAGTCCAGTTGTCACCTCAACGATCACATTCAGCATCCTAGTCTTAACAGGGAGACCTCCCTTTTAATTGTTATACCTGTATACAAATGATGGAGTGATTGGTACGCATGGACGAGGGGTAGGGAACAGCAACAAATGACGATCGCTGTCTGTATTGGCTCATGGATGCATCGGCTCACTGTGTGATGTGCGGGAAGGAAGTGGACAGGCGAACTGCTACTGTGGTGTACTCTGTATTCGTGAAGCCAGTGGCCACAAACCGACCGGACTCTACGTCCGAGTCGGACGGATTCGACGTCGGACTCGGATGGATTCCACGACGGACTCTCCTCCCCGCTGGTCAGCCCACAGCAGGGGGCGGGGGCGTCAGCGGACGGTGAAGCACCTTCACGAGCTCACAGTAGCCAATCACGGCAGCCACGGTAGCCAGCCGCCAGCCGTTGCTGCCGGAGTTGACTGCCGACACCTCAGCGGACAGGTGGCGGGCCGTAGTCGACGTCGCCCTCCGCCCTGCTGCCGGGGACGTGACCACGCTTCTTCTTGTCACGTGCAGCTCGTCGCACGATGCTCGGGGCGAGAGGGCTGTTCACGCGCTCGCGCTGTGCTGTGAGTCAGAGTAGCCGGCGTCGGAAGCGACGCCGGCTGCATCTTGATGTTCGCTCAGGGCGTCCCGGCTGTAGTTGGAGCGGATGTTGATCAGTTGATTTGTTGGCTGCCTCCGGTCAGTTCGTGTCGTTCGCCAGACTTGGAGCTGCGCGCCGCATCCGGTCGCTCACACCGCCTCCACCCCCGCCCCCCACCCCGCACCGCTGCAGGGGGCACAGACACTACATGCCATCTCCGTATTCCGCCCAATTACTCCCGCTCGTAATTGCCTGAAGGCAACGCGTAATCAGTGTTTGGTCAGCAACTGGTGCTCTCTCTGAGCATGCGCGTTCGCTCCGACCGGGACGTAGTCTTATGACGTAGTGTTCTGACGTAGTGTTCTGACGTGATGTTCTGACGTGGTGGTCTGGCGTAGTTTTCGGACGTAGTGTTATGACGTGGTGTTCTGGCGTGATGTTCTGACGTAGTGGTCTGGCGTAGTTTTCGGACGTGGTGTTATGACGTAGTGTTTTGCGTGATGTTCTGACGTAGTGGTCTGGCGTAGTTTTCGGACGTAGTGTTATGACGTAGTGTTCTGGCGTGATGTTCTGACGTAGTGGTCTGGCGTAGTTTTCGGACGTAGTGTTATGACGTAGTGTTCTGACATAGTGTTCTGACGTGATGTTCTGACGTAGTGGTCTGGCGTAGTTTTCGGACGTAGTGTTATGACGTAGTGTTCTGACATAGTGTTCTGACGTGATGTTCTGACGTAGTGGTCTGGCGTAGTTTTCGGACGTAGTGTTACACCGTAGTGTTCTGACGTAGTGTTCTGACAGCTGACACGCTGTGTCGGCTGCGCGGGTCACGTGACGTCCGATACGTTCGTGGTATTCTAGGACCGACGTATTTGCCGGCACCGGCGCGGAGCGCTGGGTACCAATTCTGAGCAGTTGCCACGGCCGGTTTTCGGCCGATGAGCTGGCCGCTCGCGCCACGCCTGCGTCGTTGTTGGGCCGGGAGCGTCAGGGGACGACTGGTGGAGCGGACGGTCTCGGTCAGAGGCGACCTGTGACACGGCGCCGCCGGCGCTGGATGGGGCGCGTCAGGGTCGGTCGGCGCTCGTGTCGGCGGCAATGGTGACGCGCTGCCATATTGAGCGTGGGCAAATGCGGCGCGTTCGTTTTCATCTGCTACTGCTGGCTGCTGGCTGCTGGGATAACGGTGGCGGGGCCGTATTTGACATGAGAACAGAGCCTCTCCACCCCTCGCCATCTGTCATTCCCCGTCGTCGGCACCTGCGAGTGATATGCAGATGGTGGGGGCGGCGTGCATCTGCGCAGCACCACTAACGCCAGACGTCCCGGACTCCTGGTGAGCGGATACGCCTCATAACTGGACCAACACTTCATCAGCCATGCGAGACGGTGGTGGCGGCTGGTCTGCTGTAAAATTGACGGAAGCACACGCTGACTTGGTGCATGATGCCGCCGTCGCAGCAGTGATGGGTTATTGCTCAGTGTACCAGCAGTTACCTGTCTGTCACCAGTTACCGTTGTATGGTGTGCCAGCAGTTACCTGTCTATCACCTTATCTTACCCTACCTTACCTTACCTTGTTTTACCTTACCTTATCTTATCTTATCTTATCTTACCTTACCTTACCTTACCTTACCTTACCTTACCTTACCTTACCTTACCTTACCTTACCTTACCTTACCTTACCTTATCTTACCTTACCTTACCTTACCTTACCTTACCTTACCTTACCTTACCTTATCAGTTACCTTTACCTTACCTTATCTCCCTGTATGCCGTACCCTACCTTACCTTACCTATACCAGTTACCTTACCTTACCTTACCTTACCTTACCTTGCCTTACCTTACCTTACCTTACCTTACCTTACCTTACCTTACCTTACCTTATCTTACCTTACCTTATCTTACCTTACCTTACCTTACCTTACCTTACCTTACCTTACCTTACCTTACCTTACCTTACCTTACCTTGCCTTACCCTACCAGCAGTTACCTCGGCTGGGTGTACCAGCAGTTACCTGTCTATCACCAGTTACCGCTGTATGGTGTACCAGTAGTTGCCTATCTATCACCAGTTACCACTGTATGGTGTACCAGCAGTTACCTGTCTATCACCAGTTACCGCTGTATGGTGTACCAGCAGTTACCTGTCTATCACCAGTTACCGCTGTATGGTGTACCAGCAGTTACCTGTCTATCACCAGTTACCGCTGTATGGTGTACCAGCAGTTACCTGTCTATCACCAGTTACCGCTGTATGGTGTACCAGCAGTTACCTGTCTATCACCAGTTACCACTGTATGGTGTACCAGCAGTTACCTGTCTATCACCAGTTACCACTGTATGGTGTACCAGCAGTTACCTGTCTATCACCAGTTACCACTGTATGGTGTACCAGCAGTTACCTGTCTATCACCAGTTACCACTGTATGGTGTACCAGCAGTTACCTGTCTATCACCAGTTACCGCTGTATGGTGTACCAGCAGTTACCTGTCTATCACCAGTTACCGCTGTATGGTGTACCAGTAGTTGCCTATCTATCACCAGTTACCGCTGTATGGTGTACCAGCAGTTACCTGTCTATCACCAGTTACCACTGTATGGTGTACCAGCAGTTGCCTATCTATCGCCAGGTACCGAGTGTCGTTGTGTGGAGACAATGAGAACAATCTCGCTGACAGTGGTGGGCGTCGCACGCATTTTCCCCACCTCGGCCACCACACCACTGCCAGTTCACCGGATGCGTATTGTGTGAGTGGAGTCCTCGAGGCCTGGCGGAAAAACACCCGTCGGCGATGGTAACCCGTTCGCCGTTTCTTCTCACACCTGATTTGCTGGCGCTGTGAATGGCGCCAGCAACGCTGGCGCTTTCTTCTGACGCTGTGAATGGCGCGAGAGAGGATTGGATGAGAGCTGGGAGTCGTCGCAGGTGTTGGCGTTCCTGCTGACACCTGATCTTTGCGTTCCTTCCGACACCTGGTCCGCGAGGGCTGTGAAGGGCGCGAGAGAGGAGAGGACGAGAGCTGGGAGTCGTCGCAGGTGCTGGTGTTCCTTCTGTGACACCTGATCCGCGAGAGCTGTGAAGGGCGCGAGAGAGGAGAGGACGAGAGCTGGGAGTGGCCGCAGGTGTTGGCGTTCCCACGCGGCGGTGGCGCGTGGCCGGACATCGACCTTCTTCAGACCGACACCAACAGGCGGAGCGAAAAGTCCACGCCGTGTTCTACACTCTCGACGATTTACTGCTTTGTTTTGTGCTTAGACGCTTGGAGAAATTGTTGGCTTGGGAATATCTTTTTACCGGATTTATTTTGTTATGCATCCGGCCGTGTTGGTTCGATTGTTAAAATGAAATGTAGAGATGTGGCGCTGTACCTTGTCCGATGTCGGACAGCTGAAATGTCATTATATTATAGCCAGTAGGGGGTATGCGTAATTTTAAACTTTGCCACGTGTGGGCGATGCCCGGTAATGTGTCTTTCCTTGGTTTGTTCATTCTTAAACCAATAGGCTAACATCAGGTCAAAGAACATCAGTCGTGTTATATGCTCCGCTCGGTCTTCAGAGGAATACATTACTCTTGCTAGCTACGATATGACTGCCCCAACCTGTCGCTGTTGTTTCGTCCTGAGGGGATATCAACTGTGCCGTAAAATTAAAGTTAGCATTGCTATGGTGACTGTAGGCGTGTAATATACTGTTTCTGTAGATTATGCGGGTATAAAATTGTGAACTGAAACATAGGTTCCGTCTGATTCATTGATATAGCCGAGGAGATTGGGTGCGTCACCGAGAACATTCTCAAAACTTCAACCACAATACTTGTCTTCTTGCAGCCGTGTTTGACGCCTAGCACGTGCTCTCATTCCTCACATTGGCTTCTAATTTCTTGACTCACCGAAGCTCGCCGCGTTCGTACCGATGCGGTGACGTCGTTGTCGACGTTACCATGCCGACAGTCGGCGGCACAATGTCACCGTTTAGCGGCGGTCCTCATGCGCCGTGACCGCACCGCCCCGCCCCGCCCCGCCCCGCCCCGCTCCTCACACAAGCCGTCGCACGCGCCCCACAACGGGTACTGTTCACCACTGTGACGCAATAGCGCATCCCCGCCGCCGCCAGGTTGATTAATGACTCGTGACCCGAGACTTAGCGCGCCTCAGGATCCGCACTTCGCGAACGCTCCGCGGTCGGTTTGGTGGCGAGCAGTTGCGCCGCGAACGCCTCGGCCGGGGCAGGTGGTGGCGGGTCGCCACGGGCCACGAGAGGTCGCCGGAGGTCGCGGCCGGGCGGCGGCGGTGTTGCGTCACCGGCTGTGACCCGAGGGTGAATCCGGGCGCGGCGGTCAAACAAGAGTGAACCATTGTTCACGCGCGGCGTTCAACGGCCTGCCGCTCTACACCGGCTCGTTGGAAAGCCTGGTGCCGGCCGTTAATTTGGCGACGCACCGCCTCGGTCTTGGCTGCCGCGCGCGGTCCAGGCTCAGATTAGGTGCTCGTCTCGCGCAAGCGGCACCGGTTAAATTGAGACTTAGACAAATCCTGTTCATGGAGCTGCGGTTAACAGCGAGATTCGAACGCCGGCAATCATGGTTAGTAAGCTCAGGTGCGACGTCTCAGCCCCAAGGCAACCCAGGACACCCCCGTCGGAAATCGGTAGTCGGGGCGTAATCGACACGGTTTTTGGTCACGCCGTGTCACACCGGCCAGGCCCAACACTTTCGGTGATCTGTCGTGTGGATGCATCTCGAACAATAATCAATACACTTTTACGGGGAAGCCATCGGAGCCTGAGTGTCGCCAGTGATGACGCCTGAGCGATGCCAACCAGTCCCCGTGGCGACACGCTTAAATGAGAGGCGCACCACCTAAAGGCCATTCCAAATGCATCGTGGATATGGCAGAGGCGGATCCTGGAATTGTCATGGGAGTGGGCAGTGGTCCGGAGGGGCACCATTTCCTCGGAGGGACGCCACTCCGAAAGTCCCTGGAAGGGTGCCTTCGGCTGAAAATCAGTTCAGCGAGAGGGGGTGGGGACGGGTGGATGCACTCCAGCGCCCACCCACCCAGGAAGCGCATTTTCCTCTGAGAAGGGCGCCTTTTGCTGACATACTCGTTGAACTGGTACACCCGAGCCTTCCAGCAGGAGCGACTTTTCCATACCGGAGGACAATGCAGTCGATGCGCCCAAAAGCCCAAATAACTAACTAACTGACGGTAGTGGCGCCACCTGCCCATGGACAAGGGAAGGGCGGCACAGTCCCCAGTGCCTCCTGTATCCGCCCCTAGGCTATAGCCGTAGTTTTATCGGCAGGGCCACCAACAGACGTCGCGTACTCCCCTGCCCGAGAGCCCGAACCAACTCCAGGTGTGTCCAGACGTCGGCTGGGACGCCAGAGGTACTGGGTTCGATTCCCCGCGATGCCCGCCCTTCCTGCCAGGCTGAGAGGCAGGCGACGCCATGTGGCCTCAGCTGCTGAGTGCGTCGCAATGCCACAATCCAATCCAATCCAATCCAGATGTCGGCCTACCCGTTCGCGGTGCCGAGTGCGCTACGCTTCAGTTACGCTTCAGTTATGCGTCTGCCTGGCGACGAGCCGAGGCCACGTAGCCGGTGACGTGCGGCGACGCCGGCGCCCGCTGTGACGAAACCGACGCGGCGCCGCAGGAAGCTGCGGTCGGCGGCGGCCACACACCTCACGCCCGCGGCCGCCGCCTCTGCCGACCCCTGCGACCCCGCGGTCGTCTGTGGGCGGGGCGCCGCGCCGCCGGCCGCGCTCCAATGACGTCAGCTCTAATGACGCCGCCGGAGAGGCAGTGGGTCGTGCCTGGGTACTAATACTAAAGGGTACAACGGAATCTAGTAGGTTTTCTAGTTCCAGCCCTAGTGACGTAAACAGGAATGTGCGAGATTTCTAGTATAATCTACCAGGATTTTGGCATATACGGTGACGTCACGTAAACATTCCAAATACGTTTTGAAACCTGGCTTAGATTCATCTGTGGCGCAGCGAAGACATCAGAGTGTTGTTGTGGTTGGGCATACGGTGTTTCTGATTGTTGGCATGGGAAATTGAAATATGAGGCTGATGAATATTTTTTGGATTCCTAGGTTATTGAACATGCTCTTAAGTTTGGTGCAGAATTTCTTCAGTTCATAGGATACAACAACCCTCAACCTGTTATCGTTCATAACTCTTAAAGTTTCACGAATTGAAATTGAAACCATAGCTGGATTTGCCAAATATGAACCTAGGCTTACCGGTAAATTTATGCTTTAATGTGTTTTATGAATCCTTGTAATTTATCATTAAAATGCAATGTTTATGAAGGTGACTAAGATGATGGGATCACTCACTTTCTGTGCAAATGTATACTTTTCAGGTTGTGAGCAAAATAACACCAAAAAAGGCTTTCATTTAGGTAGCATAGCATACAAAGAAATGTTTTTAAAAAATGCAGAATAACCTAACCTAACCTATCCTAACCTTTTGATGGAAATATCCTCATTTCCAACTATGATGCTTTTGTCAAATCAATTTGCTTGTGAATTACCATTCATAATTAATGCCATTTTCTTACTGGAGTGCATATGCATTGGAGCATTCTTTGTGCATGGTCACATCCTAAACTGTAAATCTTAGTAACTTGAGGTGCATTGTGTGCATCAGCTGGTTCACAGAGACCCATGATCCCTAAAGGAAAAGGCACACTGAGTGCACTTGGGAGAAAAATTGGACCAACTGCGGTGCAAAAGATGCTATTAAGAAGAGGATTTGTAACCATGCATGCCTAAAAAGATGAATAAAGCACTAAGCCACCTCTTTTTATGACAAGTAAGGTGCATTTTTCTGAGATAGCAAATAATTTCCGTATTTGGTAGGAATACCTGGTAGTAATGTTGGAAAACAGTAATTATTAAGTATATCTGTGATCTTCTCTTATTCAAAAAATGGTGTGGAAAAGGTGAGGTGTTGTTGGTGAGGAAGGTGTTTTCTTTTCTTTTTGTTTTAAAGACAGGATGAAGATGAGAGCGCAACAGACCAATGAGCCATCGCTAGGATTCATGCTAGAATACAACTCGACAGTGTGCTCAATGAAAGTCGAGTTATTGGCAAACAGCTGTTCCCACATACTTTGATCGGCTGTGTGCCGCAGTCTGTGTTGCGCCTGACTGATGATCCTGTGAAGTGCCTGTCAAGGGCAGCTGGTATGGCCAACATCGCACGCTCCAGATCCCAATGCGACGAATCGATCGGGTTGCATGAAGCCAGACGACTGCAAGAATGATTTTCCCTCCCAGGTTTAAAATAGTCCATACGCTTTTGCGATTGAGCAAATCTGCGGCAAACTTCGATCGGAGCTGCTTCAGCCGTGCTGTCAATTCCACAAACGTTGAACTATTCCAGAATCCCCAGACAATCGTAATACTATGGAGTTTCGCTTTGTGGTGTGGGCATGCACTGAACAGGGGATCGACTTGAAGTACCGGAGCACCGGGAGCGCTGTCGATAGCTCGGCAACAGATGATTGTGTGTGATATTGTGGCCAGCTCACCCCACAGTCGTCTCACCTGAACGTCTGGCGTGCTGGTCTGACGTCTGATGTGCTGGGCTGACGTTTGGTGTGCTGGGCTGACGTTTGGTGTACTGGGATCACGCTGGCCTGACATCTGGTGTGCTGGGATGACGTCTGGTGTGCTGGTCTGACGTCTGGTGTGCTGGTCTGACGTCTGGTGTGCTGGGCTGACGTCTGGTGTGCTGGTCTGACGTCTGGTGTGCTGGTCTGACGTCTGGTGTGCTGGTCTGACGTCTGGTGTGCTGGTCTGACGTCTGATGTACTGGTCTGACGTCTGGTGTGCTGGGCTGACGCTGGTCTGACGTCTGGTGTGCTGGTCTGACGTCTGGTGTGCTGGTCTGACGTCTGATGTACTGGTCTGACGTCTGGTGTGCTGGTCTGACGTCTGGTGTGCTGGTCACGCTGAAACGTCTGATGTACTGGTCTGACGTCTGGTGTGCTGGTCTGACGTCTGGTGTGCTGGTCTGACGTCTGGTGTGCTGGTCTGACGTCTGTTTTGCTGGTCTGACGTCTGATGTACTGGTCTGACGTCTGGTGTGCTGGGCTGACGCTGGTCTGACGTCTGGTGTGCTGGTCTGACGTCTGGTGTGTGGCTGCGTCTGATGACTGGTCTGACGTCTGGTGTGCTGGTCTGACGTCTGGTGTGCTGGTCTGACGTCTGGTGTGCTGGTCTGACGTCTGGTGTGCTGGTCTGACGTCTGGTGTACTGGTCTGACGTCTGGTGTGCTGGTCTGACGTCTGATGTGCTGGGCTGACGCTGGCCTCGGTCGTGTTACAGGTGCGTCTGCTGCCTCCAAGGCGTACCTGGAGGCGCTGGGCCGGCTGGGAGGTCACGCTGAAACGTCGCCGGGCGGCGGCGCGGCCGATATCGGTACGTCAGGTGGGCCGGCACCGCGTGCGACCCCGCCGCCACTAGCCGTGCCCACTGGATTGGCAGCAGTGATGCTGCTTCTTGTCATAGTCCCAAACATCGGCACGTGTTGGGCACGGAGCCACCGGATCATGTTGTCATAAAGTGTTGCGGCTTTTGAAGAGGCACGGGCCCGTGTGTTTGAAGCCTATACAGGGAAGATGTCACGGGTATTGAGTTCTGAAAAACAAAATTGTGGGGGAGGAAAAATACATGAAGGCAATTGGCAGATTCAAATGGATTGGGAGGCAGACTCCATAGGGTCCCATGTTAAATGTTGAAATTATTGGGGGCAAAGCCATCATTGAGGGGGCACTTGCCCCATCAAAATATATACAAATCACTACCCCTGGAAGATACCACCAGACGAGAAAAATTTGCTTGTGGCAGCTCAATATCATGCCATCATCTCCATTAATGCCGACTCTTACTCTTTTAATTTGATTCAAGCTACTTGCGGCTGTGTTTTGGGGGAATGTGGTGGTGTGCTAGCCAGCATGCTTTATACAAAATATCACCAAAATTGCATGAAAAGAAGTAGGAGTTTCCCATCAGAAAACAATGGTTGTCAGGCAGCATGGTGGTAGTCGCCGGGCCTTACTTGAATACTAAGTGGGCTAAATGCCAAATGATTACTCAATGGATGGTCCAAACACCGAATTTATTCGTCGAGATGTGGATATGTAGATGTGAACGGAGAGGGGGGGGGGAGTTCGTCACAAGATAGTACTGACCGTGATTCAATGCTGTGAATGCTAACGATCAAAATAGCTCAAAAGCGTGCTATGCAACACAATTAGCTTCTGGTGGTAGGTTTATTATCCAATTAGGTAGCCAAGTGGTAGCTATATATGCTCTAACTTTCCGGCCTCTGTCCGCCGCGTCGCAGTAGCTGGTACGGCGCGCTGAGCTGCTGAGCCAGCGTCTGGTGCCGATGGCCGGCCGACGGTCCAACGTGACTTCCGCCGGGTGTGGCGGGTCATGCGGTACGGCCGCCGGTCAGTGATGTGTGGAGGCCCCCAACGCTCAGGGAGTCGCTGAGGAGTTGACGAGAGTGGACCGTCGCGCTGCTCTGAGCGAAGTCACTTTAAGTGTACGTGCCATTTGGAAGTCGAATCAATAGATAGCAGTTGGCAGCAGTTCTTTCGAACCAAGCGTTCGCCGTCCCGACGAGGCTTTCCTAGATATAACAAGAAGATCCGGGACCCCGAGTTGATCCAATATCGCTACAGTTACTTAGCATGTTAACGGTAAATGTGTGCAGTTGTACAGCCAATACACCTACGCATGTCCGTCATGCACCCACAATACACGTACACACATACTCATATACATCATGCAGTTGCAATACACCTACACCCATACGCATATTCATCATGTATTCATAATACACTTACACCCATACGCATATTCATCATGTATTCATAATACACATACACCCATACGCATATTCATCATGCATTCATAATACACGTACACCCATACACATATCCAGCACGCAGTCACAATACACGTACACCCATACACATGTCCTTCCATGTATTGTATCCGGCCACCCGGCCACGCTGCTCTGCCCTGGCGACTGTCTCCGGCACCTGTGGCACCTGTGGCACCTGTGGCCCCCTGACCTGTCACCATACACTCCAACCGCGCTGCCCCGACAGCCACCCGTCCCCTGCAGCTGCGCTGCTCTTCTCCGCCGGCTCCCCCGTCGTCACACACCCCAGTGTAAACGGGCCGGGCCATGGCTGCATCCCCCCCCCGTCCGTCCGTTGCCGCCCCGCTCCTTTGCGGCCCCTCAGTCCGGGCGCTAATCTATTGACAGGCGTGGCGCCGCTCTGTCCAAATGCGCACCCCCCCCCCCCCACCTGCTCCCCCACAGCATCTCTGCTGGCAGAGATGCGATGCCCCGGACACCATACTGATGCGAGAATTAGTGATGTGACCGAGACTTCTACACAAAGGTAATGCTTCCACTCATTTCGTGGCATATGCATAGTCTATATATATATATAGAGATCTAGATGTAGATATAGATATAATACTATACCAGATGATGGCAATCTATGCAAGGGTACGGGGGGCAAATTATTCACTGTCTTTGCGCGGTACAGGTTCCCGGATCACTTGTGCTTGACACGGCGCATATTGGCAATGGATAATGGATGGGCTTCATGTATTGCCGGTTATTGGAGGGGTGGCGACGGCAGGATATATTTCAGGCTGCGACTGTGTCCACCGACTGTGTCCACACCCACTATGTCCACACCGACTTTGTCCACACCGACTGTGTCCACACCGACTGTGTCCATACCGACTGTGTCCACGCCGACTGTGTCCACATCGACTGTGTCCACATCGACTGTGTACACACCGACTGTGTCCACACCGACTGTGTCCACACCGACTGTGTCCACACCGACTGTGTCCACACCGACTGTGTCCACACCGACTGTGTCCACACCGACTGTGTCCACACCGACTGTGTCCACACCGACTGTGTCCACACCGACTGTGTCCACACCGACTGTGTCCATACCGACTGTGTCCCGATGTGTCACACCGACTGTGTCCACACCGACTGTGTTCACACCGACTGTGTCCACACCGACTGTGTCACACCGACTGTGTCCACACCGACTGTGTCCACACCGACTGTGTCCATACCGACTGTGTTCACACCGACTGTGTCCACACCGACTGTGTCCACACCGACTGTGTCCACACCGACTGTGTCCACACCGACTGTGTCCACACCGACTGTGTCCACACCGACTGTGTCCACACCGACTGTGTCCATACCGACTGTGTCCAATTCCACACCGACTGTGTCCACACCGACTGTGTCCATACACCGACTGTGTCCACACCGACTGTGTCCAATCACCGACTGTGTTCCACACCGACTGTGTCCACACCGACTGTGTTCACACCGACTGTGTCCACACCGACTGTGTCCACACCGACTGTGTCCACACCGACTGTGTTCACACCGACTGTGTCCATACCGACTGTGTCCACACCGACTGTGTCCACACCGACTGTGTCCACACCGACTGTGTCCACACCGACTGTGTCCACACCGACTGTGTTCACACCGACTGTGTCCACACCGACTGTGTTCACACCGACTGTGTCCACACCGACTGTGTTCACACCGACTGTGTCCATACCGACTGTGTCCACACCGACTGTGTCCACACCGACTGTGTTCACACCGACTGTGTCCACACCGACTGTGTCCACACCGACTGTGTTCACACCGACTGTGTTCACACCGACTGTGTCCACACCGACTGTGTCCACACCGACTGTGTCCACACCGACTGTGTTCACACCGACTGTGTCCACACCGACTGTGTCCACCAGCTTCTGGCCGCGTCGTTGTGTGTGCCGTGTCATACCGCGTGGTTGGCTGGGCTGGCAGTTTCCAGTAGGCCACTTTCCAGCAGCATAGGCACCACATACGCTCCACCCCCGACCGACTGACCTGTGAGCTACAGAAGAACTGCAGACCGCCTGCAGAAGAGCTGCAGAAGAGCTGCAGAACCCCGCCAGCCCCATGTATCGGGCAGGGGCCATTGGGCTTGTCCCGGGTGGCTTTCATTCTTCCAACACCGGCTATCCATCCAGGCGTTAAAACCATCGACTGGAGTTTTGCTGTCTGGCCCACAGTGGATTGTGTGATGCGAGATGAACGGCACAGTCCGCCCAGCACTGCACATTTGAATTAATCATCGGAATTTAGCATAATGTAGCGAGATGAAAGGTACGCACATTTAAGTATGCGCATATTTCGCTTTGCTGCAACTGTGAGTAAACAGGTGCCTTACACAGTTGCGGAAAACGAGTATGGGATGGGACGAATGAGGAGCGCCACATGGAGTCGGCTGTAGTGCGGCAGTGGTGGCGCAGAGTCGCCTGTAGTGCAGCAGTGGTGGCTGTAGTGCGGCAGTGGTGGCTGTAGTGCGGCAGTGGTGGCTGTAGTGCGGCAGTGGCGGCTGTAGTGCGGCAGTGGTGGCTGTAGTGCAGCAGTGGCGGTTGTAGTGCGGCAGTGGTGGCTGTAGTGCGGCAGTGGTGGCGCAAAGTCGCCTGTAGTGCAGCAGTGGTGGCTGTAGTGCGGCAGTGGTGGCTGTAGTGCGGCAGTGGTGGCGCAGAGTCGCCTGTAGTGCAGCAGTGGTGGCTGTAGTGCGGCAGTGGTGGCGCAGAGTCGCCTGTAGTGCAGCAGTGGTGGCTGTAGTGCGGCAGTGGTGGCTGTAGTGCAGCAGTGGCGGTTGTAGTGCGGCAGTGGTGGCTGTAGTGCAGCAGTGGTGGCTGTAGTGCGGCAGTGGTGGCGCAGAGTCGCCTGTAGTGCAGCAGTGGTGGCTGTAGTGCGGCAGTGGTGGCTGTAGTGCAGCAGTGGCGGTTGTAGTGCGGCAGTGGTGGCTGTAGTGCAGCAGTGGTGGCTGTAGTGCGGCAGTGGTGGCGCAGAGTCGCCTGTAGTGCAGCAGTGGTGGCTGTAGTGCGGCAGTGGCGGTTGTAGTGCGGCAGTGGTGGCTGTAGTGCGGCAGTGGTGGCTGTAGTGCGGCAGTGGTGGCGCAGAGTCGCCTGTAGTGCAGCAGTGGTGGCTGTAGTGCAGCAGTGGTGGCTGTAGTGCGGCAGTGGTGGCGCAAAGTCGCCTGTAGTGCAGCAGTGGTGGCTGTAGTGCGGCAGTGGTGGCGCAGAAGCGGCGCAGTGGTGACGTCACCAAACTGACGCCACGGAAACGCTGCAGTTTTGATAGGCCGCCGCGTCTCATAAGGCATCGGCCCCGTCACAATGCCATCAAGGTCCCGTCACAATCCCATCAGAGGTGCCACTACAATCACGTTATGTTCTCGTTACGGTGAGAAACCAGACCGATATTTTATCACAAATTGGTCGGATTCGCGATATTCTGCGTGTGAAGCCATTTCCGCTCCTGATCAATTCAGCCCTAGTTTGAGAGATGTGGATTCCTGGGCAGACTTCCAGGCATCATCATGGTGCATTGTTGCAACAGATTAATCGTTCAGACCTCCGTCTCCGTCAGCGTTGGCGTCTCTGTCTCCTGTCTCCTGTCTCTGTCTCTGTCTCTGCCTCTGCCTCTGTCTCTGTCTCTGTCTCTGTCTCTGTCTCTGTCTCTGTCTCTGTCTCTGTCTCTGTCTATGTCTCTGTCTCTGTCTCTGTATCTGTCTCTGTATCTGCCTCTGTCTCTGTATCGGTCTCTGTCTCTGTCTCTGTCTCTGTCTCTGTCTCTGTCGTCCCTGTCTCAGTCTCTGTCTCCGCCTCCGCCTCCGCCTCCGTCTCCGTCTCCATCTCCGTCTCCGTCTCCGTCTCCGTCTCCGTCTCCGTCTCCGTCTCCGTCTCCGTCTCCGTCTGAATCTGTCTCTCTGCCTGCGTATGCCTATGTCTCGATCTCTGTCTCCTACTCTGTCTCACTTATCTCCCGCTCTACCGGGTCCCCCATATCCTACCTATCCTGCAAAGCCAATAGCTGCCGTAACGAGATTGGAGTTTTGTCGGCTGGGCACTCGGCCAGAAGCCCTGCCTTTCCCCGAACAGCGAACATGGGCGCCTTCCGGAAGCTGTAATGCTGCGGAGTGTTTTCCCTCAGCTTCCGTGCAGTTACGTCGTCGCTCAGATCCGGCAACCATGCCTGGGGTGCTTTCAGACCCCTGGTACTCGGCCCTGCTTCCGGTGCTTTCAAGCTGCGTTCTATTGCGCGGTGCCGAGTGGAGGCGGGGTTTATATGCGTGGTTAGCCGGCATTCATAACTGGCGCATGTTATTGTTCACGGGCGGAGCGAGGCTGAAGGGGAGCGAGCGGGACCCAGTTGGTCCGAGGCTGAAGGGGAGCGAGCGGGACCCAGTTGGTCCGAGGTTGAAGGGGAGCGAGCGGAACCCAGTTGGTCCGAGGCTGAAGGGGAGCGAGCGGGACCCAGTTGGTCCGAGGCTGAAGGGGAGCGAGCGGGACCCAGTTGGTCCGAGGCTGAAGGGGAGCGAGCGGGACCGAGTTGGTCCGAGGCTGAAGGGGAGCGAGCGGGACCCAGTTGGTCCGAGGCTGAAGGGGAGCGAGCGGGACCCAGTTGGTCCGAGGCTGAAGGGGAGCGAGCGGGACCCAGTTGGTCCGAGGCTGAAGGGGAGCGAGCGGGACCCAGTTGGTCCGAGGTTGAGGGGGAGCGAGCGGGACCCAGTTGGTCCGAGGCTGAAGGGGGAGCGGGACCCAGTGGTGAGGCGAAGGGGAGGGGCGGGACCCAGTTGGTCCGAGGTTGAGGGGGGGGGGCGGGACCCAGTTGGCGAGCGGGACAGTTGGTCCGAGGGAAGGAGGGGTTGGTGAGGCTGAAGGGGAGCGAGCGGGACCCAGTTGGTCCGCAATCATTGGTGTCGTTGCTCTCCTTCGTGTAATAAAGGGTCTGCTTGAGGCCTAGCTAATCGTCGCTTATGTGTATCACTTCCCCGGAATGACGACTAGAAGTAGATACATAATGGGTTCACTACCTGGTCTTTGCTGCCACACACACACACACAAACAGGCATGCACAGTGGCACACACTATATACGTACATGGCAGAAGTTTCATATTTCGGCACCCTGGTGAAACAGTCTTGTTCATTCGCTGGCTCTGAGAGCCCCGCCCTAGCATGTACAGAAGGTGGGGCTATCTCCCGATCTCCCTCCATCTTCCGAACTCCAGATATCTCCCGATCTCCCGCTATCTCCCGCTCTCCCGCTATCTCCCGATCTCCCGCTATCTCCCGATCTCTCGGGCCCGGTGGACAAAGGACTGCTCCCGCGGCACGAGGAGAGACCGTGCCCTCGGGGCGTGCCGCCGCACCGAAGAACTTGTTCGGAGACAGGTGATGCCGTGAACTCTACGCCGCGGGCGCCGGTCGGTCAGCTGTAATCCCTGGGTCGGGCGAACACTTCTCAGTTGTGTGTGTCTCCTGTGCAGCAGCCCGCCCCGGAACAGACTGCCGGGGGATGGGTCAGGCTCGCGGCCAGAGGAGGTAGCGACAAGGAGGGGAAGATTAACGTTGGAGCAGGGTGGGGTCCGTATGCAAAACAAACAAAAATACCGGTGAGAACTAATTGCACACGCACTCACACACACACGTGACTTTGATTGATGTACGGTGTATATTTTTAGCTGCCAATGCATGACCGCCCACTTGAGCAGTGGCCATACACGTGTCTGTAGCCCTTGCACTTCCTTTGCCTCCATGATGGAAAACCCAAGATACGCGGATCTTGAAGTTATTATCTGTGCTGTACCCATGTATGTTCTGTACAAGGCATCCTCTGACATTTTAACGGCACCAGCTCAAAAACGCAACCTGCAGCTGCTTCAGGACGTAGTACACCTCACCTTTTCCTCCTGCTCAGGAGCTTCAACCGTCGATATGACCCATGACCTCTGATATGACCCATTGGTCGGATGGCTTTGTAGAATACTGGCATTTTCCAACCATGTGCGTAGATGGCTTTGTGTAGCGGATGTGTCCCCGTTTATCAGTGCTTCACTGATGTACAAACTGCCATTTGTGCTAAGCTAACCGTAGGTGATCGGACATTCACAGGGCATAGTGTGAATGTCCGATGAAAGTGAATGCTACTGTTTCCGTTTCACTGTATAGACTAGTATGGGCGCAAAATGACCAACGCTGTCGACGCACCCCAAAGCACAAATCCACCACCACCACCACGAACACCAACACCACCGCGCCGCCGCCGCCGCCGCCGCCGCCGCCGCCGCCGCCCGCCGCGCCGCGCCGCCGCCGCCGGCCCCCGCCGCCCGCCACCACCGCCGCCGCCACCACCACCACCACCACCACCACCGCCACCACCACCACCGCCGCCGCCGCCGCCGCCGCCGCCGCCGCCACCACCACCACCACCACCACCACCACCACCACCACCACCACCACCACCACCACCACTGCATTGACTAGCTCAGGCGTTTCATTGGGGAGACCGTCGCTGCTCCCGCAGCTGTATCCGGCGACTCTGGACGATGGCCGTGACGTCACGAGGGTCAGAGACCTCGCGTCAGTGCCACTATCTGTCTGCGCCAGCGGCGGTCGCGCGACAGCGACCCACGACTAATTTTTGCTCAGATGAGTGATCCCACCATTCACTCACTGTCGGAGTCCACGCGGCGGCGATTACCCGGTCACGTGACTCGGACGGTGCTCTGTCGGCCAGTCACGTGCCTCGGACAGTGATTTGTCAGTCAGTCACGTGACCTCGGACAGTGATTTGTCAGCGGGTCACGTGACTCGGACAGGACTCGGTCAGCTAGTCGCGTGAGCTGGTTTCGCCATTGCCCACCTGAGGTGTTCCCCTTGAATCCCCTTATCCAATTGTGCGGCGCACTGTCAGGGACACTGCCTCCTATCCCTCTCGGAATCCCTCTCTCATGCCTCTCCCATTCCTCTCCCATCCCTCTCCCATCCCTCTTCCATTCCTCTCCGTCTCTCTCCCGGCACACTAATGCCGACAGGCGCCTGTCAGGAGTACTGCCTCCTATCCCTCTTAGCATCCTCTTCCATCCCTCTCGCATCCCTCTTCCATCCCTCTCCCATCCCTCTCTCATCCCTCTCTCATCCCTCTCTCATCCATTTCCCATCCCTTTCCTGGCACACGGACGTCGACAGGCGTCTCCCAGGCGTACTGCCTCCTATCCCTCTTGGCATCCAATCTTCCCACCTACTCGAATGCCCTACTATAGTTTTGAACACCTGCGGTTTGGGTGCAAATACCCACTCATGAGTAGTTTGCCAGCCTTAGGTCTGTGTCGTTGTCGCAGATTAAGCTGATATGCGAACACTGGAAGCACACTTGAACTGCCACAATAACTGTCACAATAACTGTCACAATAACTGTCACAATAACTACCACAATATCTTCCACAATAACTGCCGTAACAACTTCCACAATAACTTCCACCATACCCTCTACAATAACTGTCACGAGAACTGCCACAATAACTGCCACAATAACTGCCACAATAACTGCCACAATAACTGCCACAATAACGTCATAATAACTGCCACAATAGCTTCCACAATATCTTCCACAACAACTGCCACACAAACTTCTGAAAAACTCTGCAATCGCCCGCACCAGCTGCCCGGACATGCTTGTTTACGCTGGGCAGAAATAGCTATTCGAAAAGGTGAGTTTTGTTGTGTAGCAGAGGCGGGCTGGAGACCCGGGATTTCATTGGGCCTCGTGATGTAGTCTGGTAGGGCGTCGTTTGTGCCGCTGACACTTGGGTCGAAAGGATTGCTGATAACTGTCTTCTGTTGACTGGACACATTCGAACTGCGGCGGGTGGCAGTGGGGCGCGTGCCCGGCGGCCGATGTGAAGTGACTCACCTCCGAGCAGCGTGACGGTCCACTCTCGTCGACAACTCCTCAGCGACTCCCTGAGCGCCGCGGGCCTCCACACGTCACTGGCCGGCGGCCGTACAATATACAACGCCACACCCGGCGGAAGTCACGAGGGGCAGTCGGATGACCATCGGCACTAGACGCTGGCTCAGCAGCTTAGCGCGCCGTACCAGCTACTGCGATTCCGGCGTGCAGAGGCCGGACAGTTGGAACATATACAGCTATGATTTGACTCTACTTAGCTTGATACTGAAGCTACCACCAGAAGGTAACTTCGTTGCAGTAGAGTGTTTGTATTCCGATCCCGAAATGGAATGAAGGACTTGCGTTAGTTTGTGTAGCTAGCGTCGATGATCGCGTGTTGGAACGATGATCGGGTGTGAACAAGAAGCGAAGATGAGAATACAACATTTAATAATCATGTTTTAAGGTAAGACAAAGACGTACGTTTGTACATTTATTACCGTCATTTATTATTTACTTTACTTTTATACATTATTTTACATTACATTTATACCTTTATGTTTAACATTTATATGAGCTTGATTTTGAGCAGCGAATCTTCTCTACAGCACTCTGCGCTATTTGACACCATCAGTACGCCAGTTGCTGAATAAGTTTCAGCCATTTATTGCATAAAAGCACAGAGACATTGATCATAATAATACTACCATTTTGTCATTGTTGTTGTGAAAAACAAACTGGAACAGTCAGGAAGCAATGTGCGTGTGCTGTCGGGGCTGAAGCGTGTCCGTGTTGGCCGGCCGCCACAGCTCGCCTTGCCGGGACGCTCCGTGTTGGCCGGCCGCCACAGCTCGCCTTGCCGGGACGCTCCGTGTTGGCCGGCCGCCACAACTCGCCTTGCCGGGACGCTCCGTGTTGGCCGGCCGCCACAGCTCGCCTTGCCGGGACGCTCCGTGTTGGCCGGCCGCCCAGCTCGCCTTGCCGGGACGCTCCGTGTTGGCCGGCCGCCACAGCTCGCCTTGCCGGGACGCTCCGTGTTGGCCGGCCGCCACAGCTCGCCTTGCCGGGACGCTCCGTGTTGGCCGGCCGCCACAGCTCGCCTTGCCGGGACGCTCCGTGTTGGCCGGCCGCCACAGCTCGCCTTGCCGGGACGCTCCGTGTTGACCGGCCGCCACAGCTCGCCTTGCCGGGACGCTCCGTGTTGGCCGGCCACCACAGCTCGCCTTGCTGGGACGCTCTGTGTTGGCCGGCCGCCACGCTCGCCTTGCCGGGACGCTCCGTGTTGGCCGGCCGCCACAGCTCGCCTTGCCGGGACGCTCCGTGTTGGCCGGCCGCCACAGCTCGCCTTGCCGGGACGCTCCGCTTTCTGGAGTTCTTGATGTACCGCTTCTGCTCTCCGGCCACATGCCGAACGGTGCGTCTGAGCTGCGCGTGTTGGAACGTCATCGGCAGTGACGACGAGGAGGATGAGGCGACCGGGGGCCACTCCAGCCTGCTACGTCCACTCACCAAAACAGAGATTGATTGTTGGCGCGACAATGAAGCAGACGACGCGCCCCGCAGTGTGCTGTGCACGTATTGAGCGCGGTGGCGGGCTCTGGAGTCAGCTGCGGCGGAGCGTCTGGTGGTGAAATATTCGCCGCACTCGCCTGGCTCTGTCAGGTTATCGTGCGTCGACGCTCTCACTGCATCGTCGAATCAAGCAGTTCAATCCGCTGCGGTCTATGTCAGATAACATATGGGGCATGCAGGAGAAACAAGCACAGTCAAGTGCAGGGTGGCTAAGCTAAGCTTTGCCGTAGCGTTAAAGCTTCCACGTTCAGGAGTGTTCAGGAGTGTAGCACCCCATGGAGTGGACAGGACAGATGTCCTGTTAACTTTGGCATCGCGCTTGTGTA
Source organism: Ashinkailepas kermadecensis (assembly GCA_034440615.1). Lineage (NCBI taxonomy): Eukaryota > Metazoa > Arthropoda > Thecostraca > Neolepadidae > Ashinkailepas > Ashinkailepas kermadecensis. The sequence goes on from JAOTOM010002363.1 coordinate 46,703, forward strand.
TAACTCAGCCAGAATTGACTGTTTCACGCCAAGAAATCCAGTAGTTTCGGTTGCGCGAACTTGAAGATTGTGCTTGTGCATGTCTTGCTGGCCATCAAGCTGCATATTAGACGTATCGGTCTATGTTCAAGAGACTACAAACTAAACATACCTCTGTGATTAACAAGCTGTGGGTATGGTGTTTGTGGTTTGTGGTTTGTGGCGATTTCCCCTTTTGTGGTTTGCTCCGATGTCCCGTGTATTCCACGTTGTTGCCTTTGCGGTATTTGCTATGCCGACCATGAATCCCATTCAAGGTTTCTGGAAGGTCTCCTCATTATCTTGTGGTATGCATGCTTCATGTTTGTTTTTTTTTTTTTTTGGGGGGGGGAGTCAGAGTGTGTTTAGGTGACATTATGGGAGCATGGTTTATCAGAAGTGCACGAAGCTCCCTACTTGCGTACGATGTAAGCGACAAAGGTCGGACCCTCACCAGACCGACTCTTCGTTCGCTCCAGGGTTAAAAAATGCAAAATAACTCAGTAAATACCAGTAAGTACAAGCAACAATTGGGGAAATCCAATGGGACAGTATCGCGAGACAGACTACGTAGGCATTTTTCTTGTGCTTACATCATAGCACCAACCTAATTTTCTTCTTTCTACTGGGCCTCACAGTCAGCGTTGTTGCACATTCTGGTCCCCGACCGTCTACGCAGTCTGTCTCGCGATACTGTCCCATTGGAATTCCCCAGTCTCACGAGACAGGCGGGTCAAGTAGACAAGAGGGACAAGTAGACAAGAGGGTGCTCGTAGACGAGTAGGCAGCGTGTAACCAGTGCAGCGACGCACCATCGAACTGGTACACGACAACTTCATCGTGTAGACTGCCGGCGAAGGTCAGCCATTGCCCGTGAGACACTGTGAACGCCTGGTGAGACAGCTTTGACAATGTGTGCACCTCTGCGGTCCATATGAAGTCGAACTTTGGTTTGGCTGACTGTCAGCCCACCGGTTCGGCTCAGCGGCCGAGTGTCAGCCGTCAGCTTAACACGTCGTCACGCACCGACACGGTCGTCACGCCTGAACTGCCAACTGACACTCGCAGGCCGGGGCTAAATGCGAGCGCGAGGGCGATTCCAACACCTGACTGGTCAGGGCAGGGGAGACTACAGAGGGCGGTGATCTGTGAGGGCTACCGGTCAGGGGAGACTACACAGGGCGGTGATCTGTGAGGGCTACCGGTCAGGGGAGACTACAAACGGCGGGAACTGTGAGGGCCACCGGTCAGGGGAGACTACGCAGGGCGGGATCTGTGAGGGCTACCGGTCAGGGGAGACTACACAGGGCGGGATCTGTGAGGGCTACCGGTCGGGAGACTCACAGGGCGGGATCTGTGAGGGCTACCGGTCAGGGGAGACTACACAGGGCGGGATCTGTGAGGGCTACCGGTCAGGGGAGACTACACAGGGCGGGATCTGTGAGGGCTACCGGTCAGGGGAGACTACACAGGGCGGGATCTGTGAGGGCTACCGGTCAGGGGAGACTACACAGGGTGGTGATCTGTGAGGGCTACCGGTCAGGGGAGACTACACAGGGTGGTGATCTGTGAGGGCTACCGGTCAGGGGAGACTACACAGGGTGGTGATCTGTGAGGGCTACCGGTCAGGGGAGACTACACAGGGTGGTGATCTGTGAGGGCTACCGGTCAGGGGAGACTACACAGGACGGTGATCTGTGAACTGAGCTACCGGGACACTCCATTCTCCATCTTGAATTATTCTGTAACTGCTGTGATTGTGAGTTGTGCCGCCCCTGTGATAGTTTGTGATCTCTGCCGAATATGTGGGCCTGCTGTGGTCTATGTCTCCCAGGGGACGAGTGGTCTTGGGGTAAGATGCTCGTCTCACAATCGAAAGGTTGTGGGTTCGAGTCTCACCTGTTGCTACTCTTCGCCCGCGACCAATCGGCGTGACAGATTGGCGACGCTACATGACTCAACGGTCGACGTGTCATAAAACCAATAACCAACCAACCATCTATGTCTACTACTCGTGGGCGTCGCCAAAGCGGCAAACCCAGCTTTCGCGAAATTTAGCAGCATGTCTAAGTATGGTGTTGCATAGAACAACAAATCGACCTAATATCCCTCTCCTCCCTGTGATCTGTGATGTGCTGTGATCAGGGAGGTCTAGAGCTCCTTTCGACATCTCCAGGGATCCTCCGAGGTCTCATTGGTCTCCTGTGCGACCCTAGTAGCGTCCACAGCTTCGTCAAGGTAGATTCCGTGGTCCTTCCTGACAGGTCTCCGGTCCCTGTTGTCCTCGCTGAGGGGGCTTCGCGGCCCCTGTTGTTCGCGCTGAGGGGATATGGCGGTCCCGATCATCCGCGCCGAGGGGATCTCGCGGTCCCCGTTGTCCCCTCTGAGGTCCCCGTTGTCTCCGTTGTCCCCATTGTCCCCGCTGAGATCCCCGTTGTCTCCGTTGTCCCCACTGAGGTCCCAGTTGAGGTCCCTGCTGTCCGTTGTTCTGCGCTTGGTCGCACTAGTGACACCAATGCGGCAAGCGAGATGTGCCCCCGACTACACACACACCCGGCCGCCGTCCCTCCCCCCACCCCCACCCTGCCCTGTCCAACAGCACGAGCTGACGTGACAATGACAACGGCAGTTTGGCCCCGCCATCACCACGGGGGGGGGGGGGCACTTTACGCCGGAAACAAGACCGAATGGTGATTTGATATGTGGGTGCGCCGGGCGGACCACTCTGCTGGCGTAGGCAAACGACAGCCACAGACCAGATAAATAAAGATGACGAGCAGCCATAATGGTCGGAAGGTGAAGGAACACAGGGGAGAGCATGCAAATGCGTGTGTGGGTGTGTGTCTGTGTGTGTGTGTTAGGATGGGGACGTGGTAAGTGTGATGTATGCACAGGGAGCTAGGGTCGGTCACGGCAGTTGGGATGGGGAACTGACAAGTGTGACGTATGCACAGGGAGCAGGGGTCGGTCACGTCGTCCTGGCGACTCTGCGTCAGAGTTTCACACAATGCCAGTGCGTCAAATGATGTAAAAATCGTTTACAAAGTACCTTGTAGACACTTGACGGATGAGCGTTACCAGTTTATTTGCGAATGAGTGTTGCCAGTGTATTGGCGGTTGAGTGTGTTGCCAGTTTTTTTTTCGGCGGATGAGACTGTTGCCAGTTTATTGGCTGATGAGTGTTGCTAGTTTATTGGAGGATGAGAGTGTTGCCAGTGTATTGGCGGTTGAGTGTGTCGCCAGTTTATTGGCGGATGGCAGTGTTGCCAGTTTTTTGGCGGATGAGAGTGTTGCCAGTTTATTGGCTGGTGAGAGTGTTGTTTGCTTACTTGACCCGCTTGTTGTGTGTGCTTAGTTGATAGACGAGTGTGTCGCTGGTGGACTCCATCAGAGTTGATGACCTATCTTGTGCGTGCCCTCAGTCTCCCGCGATGTTCATCGCTGAAGGAAGTTCGACAGTTGAGTAATGGAGCTCATGTGCCGGCAGTCCACAGTCAGTGCGTAATTGCCGCCGGCGGCCAGTAGCCGGGACGTGCCTTTGTCTGTCGAGCAGCAGGAATCATCGTCACAATAGGCGGAGGTGTGTGCGCCGGCCGAGCGTTTGTTGTTCCCGAAAGTGGAGGAGGTTTCTCCTTCGTTCCGGAAGTCCAATGCGTTACATTCTCCGTGTCTGGTTGCCAGGAAGGTTTCGACATTTCGCCACCAGGCTGCTCGCTCCTCGTGTCATGTGTGGCCCGAGTGCACCATCTGCGCGGGTTTGTGCTCGTGTGGCAGCGAACAGTGATGCCCACTCTGCACATCGAAGAGCCCACACAATTGCCAGGCTGCTGTCGTGGTCCCACTCATTCTCCTACTTATTGCGCATTGGGCAGAGGCAAGTGAACACTCGCGATCTCACGAATCGTGAAAGACAACTGTCAGACCGTCACAGACGACTGTCGGACCGTCACAGACGACTGTCGGACCGTCACATACTACTGTCAAACCGTCACAGACGACTGTCGGACCGTCACAGATAACTGTCAGACCGTCACAGACGACTGTCGGACCGTCACAGATAACTGTCAGACCGTCACAGACGACTGTTAAGCTGCCAACGATGACTCAACACGTCCCAAGCAACTGCCAAACCGTCACCAACGACGACGACGTTTGGGTCGAAAACGTACCGAAACTGGCACCACCATCAGTGACGTCACGAGTCAGCTGTCGGCGCGGCCGTTCCGGCCGCGCCGTCGATGAAGATATTTAATCAGGCGCGAGCTGCACCGAGAGCCGCTAATCTCTGCCGCCACGCCACCCTCTCGCGCCGATAACTGGCCACACAATGGATAATTGCGCGGAGATGGCCGCGGCCCGCCGGCACCGCCGCTCCGGCGGCCGCCGTTCCGAGCCGCTGCGGCCGTGACGACCGTGACGGCCGTGACGGCCGTCTCGCCTGTCCGGGCGGCCTGACGTTCCCGTGGCCGCTGATGATCGAGGACAGAACGCCGGCCGCGTTTCGCCCAGCGCGCGCCGCCGTGTCGTCGCTCAGTTTCGCGTGTCGGTTTTTACGTGGCATTTGCGCCGGACAGACGCGCACAAAAGAGCGCCGCAGCTCGCGCGGCCCGCGAGCGCGTCCATTCTGTAGCGGCCCGCCTGTCAGCGCGCCTTAGCCGATGGCCTCCGCTGGGAAAATAAAGCCCATTACGGCCAGGGAAACGTCCAGACGAGTCCGATAAACGCCACGGAGGGAGATGGCGCGGCGAGAAGAGCAGCGCGGCTTTGCTACGCGGTGCTGCCGAACGCAGTCAGCCCGTCGACGCGTGGGGAGGACGCCTCGCGAGCTGGTGCTGGTGCTGGTGCTGATGCTGGTGCTAATGTTGGTGCTGGCGCTGGTGCTGGTGCTGGTGCTGATGCTGATGCTGATGCTGGTGCTAATGTTGGTGCTAATGTTGGTGCTGGCGCTGGTGCTGGTGCTGGTGCTGGTGCTGGTGTTGGTGCTGATGCTGGTGCTAATGTTGGTGCTGGCGCTGGTGCTGGTGCTGGTGCTGGTGCTGGTGTGTGTCTACGGGGAGATGGCTGGACGAATGGGGAGCGTATCGGGCGGCGCGCGCGTGCCGAATTATCAGGGGGCTGACGGAATTTCCGATCGGAAAGACAGCCGAGTTGGTGCTACAAATTTGCAGACAGCACCTGCTCAGAGTCGCAATGTGACCAATGCGATAAAGTGTCGCCGGGGGAGGTCGCTCGAAGACTCAGTGGATACTATGTAGACTATGGACACTGGGTGGATCGAAACAGTATTGCAGGTCGTTGGTGGTCAAAGATCAAACAAAGGTCAGAGGTCAGAGGTGCACGTCATCTGCTGTGTGTTGCTCGAAGTGACTGACGTTGAACATATGCGCAGCATCTCCAAAATGGCCGACAAGGTTCCACGAAGTGTTGGAGAATAACAGTACTGGGAGAGGATCTGTTTGATGTAGTCGGAGGGCGGGGCGAGAACAGGTACGACGCGCTGAGGCTTTCATGTTTCTCCTCCCCACCAAATGTGCTTGCTATGCGCATTACACTGTATGCACACACTTTCCCCTGAAGCCTCCTTGTGGACTACAGCCGTCTTTTGCCGCACTCCCCATACCAGGGCCTCCTCCAACATGCTAACCGCGCGATCTCTGTCCCTGTCTCTCTACCTCTTCGTGTCTCTGTCTCTGTTTCTTTGTCTCTGTTTCTTTGTCTATCTCTGTCCTTAGCTCTACTCTATCTCGGGCTTTCACCAGCTTTCTTATTGCCAGCACGGACGAAGCCTCAGCGAGTCTAGTCCCATGCATACGTCATGCATTCGTCATGCATGCATCATACATACATCATATATACGTCATATACACGTCATATATACGTCATGTATGCGTTATACATACTTCATACATCATATTATCATACATACGTCATGCGTCATCATGCATCATGCTCCCCCCCCATACATACGTCATAAGTTCATCAGAGGGACACGACCTAGCGTGGTCCGATCCGTTACACTTTTGAAACCTAAACAACTTTTTACTACAGTGTTTTATGTCCAAATTTAATCACCCAAAATGAGGCCTGATCTTTCAATTTTGCTCCGAGGAGTCCTCACCGAATATTTCCTTTCAAGCAAGCATATTATGCGATCAAATAACCAGTCAAGCTGACGCCTGTTTAGGGCCAGCCAGGCAGACGCCGGTCATGTCGTTATGTCGTCATGCCACGTGACCTGCGCGCCCCGAGGCTAGGCGGCTGCGTGGCCGGTGTCAGTCCTGTGAAGTGTGCCGCGTCGGACGAGTGTGTGAGCATTGAGCAGGAAGGTTAGGAGAAAAAGGACGGTGACGCAGCCTGACTGCACTTATTTGACAATGCGGCGCGCTGTATTTGAGCTGGAAGGGCCGGGATGGCCGAGTGGTTAAGGTGTTGAGCTCTGGACTCCAAGGTACCGGGTTCAACACTCGCATCGCTCGGGACATTTCCCAATCCCGCGGCCCACCGGCGAAATAGTGTGGGCGGCGCCATTAGCCGTGATGGTGCATAAAGTGCGTCATGAACCACCCAATAAACAAGCGTTTGAGCTCGAAAAGTGCACCATACACGGCAGATGGGGCCGATGCCGGCAAGGTGATCCAACCAATTTCGGCTGAGACGGGTTGTTGTTCGGTGCAGGGAGGTCGGAATTGATGGCACGATTTCCGCAGTCGCTCTCCTTTGCCGAATATCGAGCACGCGTTCCAATGTTAGATGAACGGTGCCGAATTGTGGAAATACGTTTTACTTAGCTGTGCGATTCCTGTGCTGACGCCCAAATCGGACGAAGTAGGATGCGTGCAGTGTTACCCGCCGCCACGAGAGGGTACTTGTAGTCTGTCCAGAAGTGTCCTGTCCTGTCCTGTCCTGTCCTGTCCTGAGATGGCACCCGATCTTGTGCCATCAGCAGGGAGGTGTCATAGGGGCCCATCTCTTGCCCTCATTCATCAGCCCCATTCACCTTCGTGCTATTCACCTGGAGGCCCAATCTATAGACTCGGGATGCATGCACTTATTTGTACTGCGGTTGAAGGGCAATCGCAGATGTACACAAGACAAGACCCAGTCAAGAATGCTGTTGAGCATTGTAATGGGTTTAAAATCAAAGTGACTTTCGATGTTGTCCGCCCCTTCCTTTCTGAAAGGTCTTGTGGAAAAACAAACATCGAATCCGATAGGACTTGTTGACCGGTTTCGAGATCAGAAGTGGCGCTCACGGCTGCGGTGATGGGTGACCCAACACTTGTATTGCAGGCGGCACGTTGAGCGACATGGTGCAGACGTACTCGGAAATCCGGAACCACGAGCTGACATTGGTGAGTGATGTGATGAAGGAGCGTCAGACTCGGGCCCGTGGGCCGCGGTAGCTCACTTGGTAGAGCGTCGGACTCTTGGTCGCAAGATTGTGGGTTCGAATCTCACAGCCGACGGCGTTTACCGAGTACGCCCGCGACCGATCGGCGTGAGAGGTTGGCGACGCTATATGACCTTGCGGTTGAATGCGTCGCGAAAGAATCCAAGGTTCTTCTAGACTGGGGCCTGCCTGCGAGCATCCATGTGCTGCGACCTGTCGGCCACTGCTTCGTCGCGTCTCGATGCCTGGTATGTTACGGTGGGCTGCTGAACAGGTGTCTGGGTGCCGATAGCCGCCCTCCCCCCCTCCACACACACCACCACTCCGTGACTTCCGCCGGACGAGGTGGGCGGTATGCAATCAAGATAAGGCAAATTAATTAACCGTACTACAGCGAACACATTCCATACATGGCCGGCTTTGTATCCATCCATACAGAGTTGGATTTGTGCTTTGTTAATTAGTTAGTTATTAAGGTTTTAGGGCGCATTGTGCTTTGTAGTACTGGATGTGGACAGCAGCATTTGGCGGAATCGGATGTGGAGAGGATAATTATCTTCCAACTTGTGACATCAGAATCTCAGCTTGCATTCTCCAGTGAATCTAGGACACTTTATCACGGAGCCATTGTCAAACAGCACCATTCAACCCCTAAATGATAAAAATGACAGGATAATTTTCTGGAGAGGATAATGTTCTGGATGTCAAGCATCCAGGAACTACTTTTGCAACCCTCTTCTGCAGAGACATTTGCATACCAATCTATGCTGATGCGGAACTTACCGTTGCCCAGCATCCGCATCGTATGAAATGCTATCCAACCATAGAGCTGCCCAATAACATCTATTGGTAAAATGTGGGGACAGAACACTGGGCACCGTTTTTCCTATTGAACTAAAATCCTATTTTGGGATGTTTTAAATATCTGAATTGATAACATGATTGAAGTGGTCCTTTCATTTGTAACATCCTTTGGCTGTGCTTTTGTGGTCCGCGGTTTAAAAATGCATGCCTCGAGGCCACATAAAAACCGAATACCTGCGGAATGTTTACGCGCGGTATTTATTTCAGTGAATCGATTGAGGTATTCCCAATTAAATTACTTAGCTTGACGTAAGTTCCTGGAATAGACGTAATCTCCAACAATGTTTATCGTAAGGAATTGGAAGGCCGTAGCTATCCTTGGTTTTCCCATGGATGACGAACGTGATGGTCGCAATGCACTTGCGACGGTTTCTGAAATTGTATGTGTGTGTGTGTATGTTGGTGTAATGTGTATGTGTGTGCGTCGGCACGTGACAAATTATGTATGTGTGTGCGTGTATGTTGATGTAATGTGTATGTATGTGTGTTGGTGTAATGTGTATGTGTGTGTGTTGGTGTAATGTGTATGTATGTGTATGTTGGTATAATGTGTATGTGTGTATGTTGGTGTAATGGGTATATATATGTGTGTTGGTATAATGTGTATGTGTGTGTGTGTTGGTGTAATGTGTATGTGTGTGTGTTGGTATAATGTGTATGTGTGTGTGTTGGTATAATGTGTATGTGGGTGTGTTGGTGTAATGGGTATGTGTGTGTGTGTGTGTGTTGGTGTAATGTATATGTGTGTATGTGTTGGTGTAATGTGTATGTGTGTGTGTTGGTGTAATGTGTACGTGTGTGTGTGTTGGTGTAATGTATAGTGTGTGTTGGTGTAATGTGTATGTGTGTGTGTGTGTGTTGGTGTAATGTGTATGTATATGTATGTTGGTATAATGTGTATGTGTGTGTTGGTGTAATGGGTATGTGTGTGTGTGTGTGTGTTGGTGTAATGTGTAGGTGTGTATGTGTTGGTGTAATGTGTATGTGTGTGTGTGTTGGTGTAATGTATATGTGTGTATGTTGGTGTAATGTGTATGTGTGTGTGTTGGTGTAATGTGTATGTGTGTGTGTTGGTATAATGTGTATGTGTGTGTATGTGTGTTGGTATAATGTGTATGTGTGTATGTTGGTGTAATGTGTATATGTGTGTGTGTTGGTGTAATGTACATGTGTATGTGTGTGTGCGTTGGTGTAATGTGTATGTGTGTATGTTGGTGTAATGTGTATGTGTGTGTATCTTGGTGTAATGTGTATGTGTGTGTATGTTGGCGCAATGTGTATGTATGTGTATATGTGTGTATGTTGGTGCAATGTGTATGTGTGTGTATGTTGGTGTAATGTGTATGTGTGTGTGTATGTGTATATGTTGGTGCAATGTGTATGTGTGTGTATGTTGGTGTAATGTGTATGTGTGTGTATGTTGATGTAATGTGTATGTGTGTGTGCGTCGGCACGTGACAAATTATGTGTGTGTGTGTGCGTGTGTGTGTGCTGGTGTAATATGTGTGTGTGTGTGTGTGCGTCGGCACGTGACAGCTGTGTGCGCCGTTGACTGCAGCTGAAGGCGTTCTATGCCGTTGTCTGCAGCTGAAGGCGTTCTATGCCGTTGTCCTCAGCTGAAGGCGTTCTATGCCGTTGTCCTCAGCTGAAGGCGTTCTGTGCCGTTGTCCTCAGCTGAAGGCGTTCTATGCCGTTGTCCTCAGCTGAAGGCGTTCTTCCGTTTCAGCTGAAGGCGTTCTATGCCGTTGTCCTCAGCTGAAGGCGTTCTGTGCCGTTGTCCTCAGCTGAAGGCGTTCTATGCCGTTGTCCTCAGCTGAAGGCGTTCTGTGCCGTTGTCCTCAGCTGAAGGCGTTCTATGTGGACCTGGTGGCTCCGCTGGAAAGCAACCTGGAGAAGGACTGGAGGGTGGTGCAGGCCGAACACAAGCGGTTCGCCGCTCACTGGAGATCACTGCAGGACAGCTACGGCCGCGCGCAGGTGAGTCACCTGGTGCAGGTCAGTCACCTGGTGCAGGTTAGTCACCTGGTGCAGGTTAGTCACCTGGTGCAGGTCAGTTACCTGGTGCAGGTCAGTCACCTGGTGCAGGTTAGTCACCTGGTGCAGGTCAGTTACCTGGTGCAGGTCAGTCACCTGGTGCAGGTTAGTCACCTGGTGCAGGTCAGTTACCTGGTGCAGGTCAGTCACCTGGTGCAGGCCGAATACGAACGGTGCATCGCTCACTGGAGGACAGCCACCAACTGAGGAAATGTGACTCAAGGGAGTAGCAAGCGGTAGGAGAGTCCGGTTCAGGCGAGTCACCAGTTGCGGGAGAGTCTGGTTCAGGCGAGTCACCAATTGTGGGTGGGGTCTGACTCAGGCGAGTCACCAGCTGTAAGAGAGACTAACTCAGGTGAGTGACCAGTTGTAGGAGGGTCTGACTCAGGTGAGCTGGTGACTCAGGCGAGTCGCCAGATCCAGTTCTGCTGTGGTTTATCCCAGCTGGCCCAGTTGCGGAAGATGGACGGCTCACTCTCGGGACGATAATCCACAGTATTACTGGAGTCTTTGTTTTTAGGGTTTCATATCCGGTCTGCTACGTGCGATGATTTATGAAGCCTTCATCCCTTCATCATTCCAACTTTTCCTTTTCCGAGGAGAAGGCGGGCCTCGCGACCATCGACCGACACACGACTGCGAAAACACACAATCAAAGAGGAACACTGGGGGAATACGTTCCACCAGCCTCTCCTCCCCCCCGCCGCCATGGAAAAGTGGTGCCTCTCAAACCAGCAAAGACGCCCCTCTGAGAAAGTTATAATGCACCACCCACCAATCTCCAACCCCTCGCCCAGCGGATTTTTTTAATCGCAGCCACTAGTACCCCTCTCATGGAAAAGGGCGCCTTTCAGTATGCTCGAGAGTATCCCCACCCCCTCCCATCGCCTAAGCGAATTCTCAGCCGAAGGCGTCCCTCCAGGGACCTTTGCAGTGTCCCCCCCTAGGGGGGAATGGCACCCCTCCAGACGAGCGCTCCCCACCCACGAACATTTTTAGATCCGCCTCTGCGAGCCACAGGTACAAGGCACTCTGCTGCGTACTCTCTGTACTTTCCTCCAGTTGGCCAGCGTGGCTTCAGTCTCCTGTTGCTGTTGAACTTGGAGCAGACTCCTCCCGCGTGCGGTCCCCAGAGAGGCGGAGCGGCCACCATGAGGCTCACTAGGTGAAAGCTCCTCAGATCCTGTCGACGTGCGTAACTTTGCACTGACGCTGGCTCCAAGCTAAGCTGAAATCGGTTCCGAACGCCTTGGCCGGCTGATCAGCTCTGGACAACACCAGCCACGGCTAGCGGATGCCAATGCCGCAGAGTTGGTGATCGGCGCATCCAGGGTCATGCTCCCGACACAGAATGTGTGCAGTAGTTTCGGTATGCAGCTAGTTTGAACATGTGAAATATTTGTGCGTGATTTCAGAACCTATTCTTGAGCGCCTTTGAGCGGTCGTACTTTGTGGATGGTTGTGCACTCAGGGCCCTGGTTAGAATTGGAGGCTGGGTATGCCTGGGCTTTAGCGTTTAACTTCCAGTATGTAATGGTTGCAGGCTGCTATAAGATGGATGAGGCGTCAACAACTATGCGTGCCCTGGAGTGCCCTGGAGTGCCCTGGATGCCCTGGATGCCCTGGAGCATCCAGTGCATTTCCTTCTTTTTTTCTTTTTTTTTATATTCAAATTTCCATTCAAATGTTATACAAAGGTGCATTTTTATATCTCTACGTGAGCATTTCACCCGCTGTAGCACGTCAGCTTTGCCGGGGAATTGATCTGAGGTTGGCGGCGTCTCCTATCACCGTATTGAAGGTAACCAAAAATAGCACCCAGCCGGCGACGTCTACGATTGGCGCCATTTCTAATCAGCTGACATCCGGCCACACCGAGTGCGCGCGAACGGCGGCTCCAGCCATTGTCACGGCCGGTATGTCATATGCCGGATTTGCTTCGGATTCCGAGCCAATTCCTGATTCGGATTTACAGGCATTGCGATGCGAACAGCAGCAAGGCGACGGCTATGGAGACGTCAGGAGGGTGTACCGTGTTGATATTCGTACTTTGCGAGCATTGATACATTGAACACGATCTGTCGCAAAATCGGTTGCACGTTATTCCTATGAATAGTTAATTTTAGGCTGTTTGAAGCTGTTGTATATATTACTACTTCTGTTGGTATCCACGTAGATCATCCCTGCAATATAAGCGCTAGCGCCGAATGATCGGATGACTTGATCTGACCTCTAAAGACCGCGGTGATTGAGTCACTGATTAGAACCCTGACGTAAGTCATTAGACGCATATCACCAGGGATCTGAAAAGTGATATATTATCGGCTGCGAGGGCACAGGAATGTTCAAAATATTGGAGAAATTGAGGCACTCTTGAAGTCGTTGATGCCCATGCAGCGCCCATAAATCAAACAGTTGTAGTTTAGCAATGTTAAGGCGCACAAAGCCGTGGTGTTCATGACATAATAGTCCTGTTCCTAAACCTATGACTTGTCGCGTTCCGGTGAGCAAGCCTCTGGACCTTCAGTAAGATGAGATGTAAATATTTTTTTTCACACAAAAAAGGTGCAAACGTCACCGATTTTGAGACAGACAGCAGCGTCACTCAGGTCTTAGGAACGAGGCATGGTTGTGATAAATGCTACATTGGGCGCAGAGCTGATCCTAATGTATGCCAGCTATTGATAATCCTTTCGAATTCCAATAATCCGAGATCATATTTTCCTTCATCCCCACAAAGCACGACACGCAGCGAACAGTGTGCCCTGCTATTGCCGGCATCGTATATCCTTCCATTGCTACTTGAGAGCAGTGGCGCAGGCATAATTTTCTTCAGGGGAAGCCCGACCAAAAAAACTGACATGAATCAAAGAACGCTTTCGGCACGCCAAGCGTGCTGAAAAAAAATCCATGGTTTTGAGTGGAGAACATCTAAAGGTTTCTTGTTTCATCTAGTGCATTTTTGGTTCCTGATGCCACCCCCTGGCTGCGCCTCTGCTTGAGAGCCCCAGACGCCACACAGAAGCAGCGAAAGATATTTTCAGTTCAGTTGAGAACGCCTGGCCTGTCTGATACAGTTCTCACCGGCTGGCGAGACGGCTGGGGAGCCTGTGGGCGCACACCTGCGTAATGCGCGCTCGCAGGGAGAGAGGAAACGTCACCCATGCATCAATGTTTTCATCCCTAAGTCATGCTCCGTTCTGCACCGATTAACTTCTATGGATTGCAGAACAACATGGAACTATATGCTCTTTTCTTCGACAGGTGGGGTTCAAGAAAAGTCAGAAGAAGCTGAAAAATAGCAAAAGCAGCAGCATGCTGGACAAGGAAATCAAGCAGATTCAAAAGTTCGACGAAGAGAAGATAAAGTGCGAACTCTTCCTTGAAAACAGCCTCAAAGACGTAAGTGTTACCAGAATCTGAAGTTCCGGTCAAGTACTGCTTCAGCGCAACAACAATGTGCGATATGTTTTTTTCGCTATCTTGCACGTTTTCTGTGAAGTAGTGTCGACGTGGCCAGGAGCTACGCACCGAGTGTTGAGCGTGAGTGCGTATTTTGACCGTGTTGATCGGAGGCTGGCTCGGTCTGACGTACACGGCCCACACTTTGTCCAGGTGATGACGCAAGAGAGGCGACGCTACGGGTTTGTTCTGGAACGACAGTGCTCTCTCGCCAAGCACTTCCACGCGCTTCATCGTGCGGGTGAGTGTGGCTGTTGGCCACAGCTGGAGGTTGGCCACTTGTCAACAGATAGGACTGAATGACTGGACACTAGATATGACTGAGTGACACTGTGACACACAATGGCTATTGATGATGGTGGCTCTGCCCTCCCTCACGGTATAGACACACATGCTATCTGCATGCCTACTCCTCCATAGGCATCATATGATGTATGCTATATCATGTATGACTGAACCGTACTATTGACGGTGAAATAAACAGGTCGTTTTCAGTAAGCACGGCTTCACCGTTCCGAATTTTCCATCCCGACCTCCAAATATTGATCGTTGCCCTCCATGGTTAACAGCTTTGCGGACGTTCTCATCTACAGTATAACGTACGCGATAATTTCACCCATTCCGTTGTAAAAGCAACGGGCAAAACTCGGCTGCGATGTTCACCGTGCGCTGCGTATGCTCTTGGCTTGGCGGAGCACGTGGGATTTGTTCAGCGAAGTGCTGTTTTTCTCGCCAGTTTTGTTATTAGTAGGCGGCGGCTTGGTTATTCACTGAACGCAGTGTAAACCCGATGGTAACGAAAACAAATGACAGAGGCGAGGTGTACGCTTTTCGTCGACACCGTAAACCTGTGGTACGTTGGCACGTTGGCACCGTAACACATGGAGTACGTCGGCACGTTGGCAACGTAACGCATTTGGTACGCTTAGTTTCGCAATAGAGAACACGCTCCAGAACCGTTCGTTTTCTGGTAAAGTTACTTGTCATTTCCTGTTAGGCAAGCGCCAAACTTCGTGTTATTCTGCTAGTGGGTTTCTGTGTTGGTGAGAATTCCCGCAATCCTGTCAGACTTGTGGCACGGCCTCCTTACATTGAGCATCACTTGTGTTCCGTCTTTGCGGGTGTCACACACCGACCACAGACGAGCAGAAGTGTGTAGAGGTAGCAGAAGTGTGTACAGGTAGCAGAAGTGTGTAGAGGTAGCAGAGGTGTGTAGAGGTAGCAGAGGTGTGTAGAGGTAGCAGAGGTGTGTAGATGTAGCATAAGTGTGTAGAGGTAGCAGAAGTGTGTAGAGATTGCAGAAGTGTGTAGAGGTAGCAGATGTGTGTAGAGGTAGCAGAGGTGTGTAGAGGTAGCAGAAGCGTAGGGCTGTGATACGCCGCACAATTAGCAAACGTCACGCGCGGAAGGACAAAATCAAATCAGCTATGTCGTAATAATGTGCGACGTAGTACCGTTTGCGATGTAGCTGTAAGGCAAGCAAGTGGGCAATGTACGTCGCTGTCTTTCTGCCTTCCCACCTTTCTGACATGATCGGTTACTGTACCGACCGGTTGTTGCGTGTAAACAGAGGCGCAGCCTAAGACCCGGGTTCTGTCCCCCCCCCCCCCTTAGGAACCAAAAATGCACTAGATGAAACAAGAAATTGAGATCTTCACCGCTCGAAATGAAATATTTTGGAATTTTTGTTTGCCGAAAGCCTTTCCTTTTGTATAGTACTCATGACATTTTTTGCTTGTCGGGTTAAGGCAATCCTGGATGCTCCACTGCCTGTAAACAATTTTTTAGCCCAGCATCTCGGAACATCTTCCGTATTAACCGGGCACCCACTCAGGTATGTCTTCGCACACGAGTCACGGTGGTGGGAGACAATGCACTTCCCACCTCTCCTCAGACATTTCCTGGAAGGGACTGCAAGCTGAAAGCCGCTGAATATCTGATTGGCTGTTATGGTAGAAACACCAATGTGGAGGAATATATTATCCCCCTCCCCTTAGCGACTCGGGAAGCAACTTATGTTCATTTAATTCGCATTCCCGAGATAATATTTGTTTAGTGCTTACCGGTGACGTATGTGCTCACAGACCCCTTGTAGAATCGCGTTTGTAGATGTCACCTACTGTAAGATCGCCGCTTGTAAATGTCGCGTCCTTACCGTAAGATCGCCGTTTGTGACTGCCACTTTTTCCAGGAATGGGAATCGATCCCAAAACTCGTGATCGTGACTGTCTCAGTCGTGATCCTTGACGACGGTCCGCGATCCCATCCGTGATCCTTGTTAGCGGTCCGTCATCCCATCCGTGACCCTTGACAGCTACCCGTGACCCCAGCCGCAGCAGTCGACTGGTGATCCATGGTCCGTCACCTATTTCCAGCTGAGCATTTACCTATTACCACCTATTACCTACAGCCGGGCTATGACAGGCGACTGTGTCCGGGTCAGTCCGGCTGCCCGGCCGTGACCTGCGGTTGGTGGCCTTGACCGGTGACCTCGTCTCGACAGGCGAGGGCTGCCTTGGCCAAAAGCTGGACGGCTGGAACCAGGTGGCCCAGACTCGTGAAGTGCTGTCGGCCGACGTGGAGCCCTGCTTCGGCTTCGGGGTCAGCCAGGTGAATAATGGCGGCCACAACAGGCAGCCCTGGGTCACGACGTCTGCGATAAATGGACCGGAGGGTGTCATGTCGACCAGGGTGTGTTTATCGGACACGTATCGGGGGCGAGTGGTCTAGGGGTAAGATGCTCGTCTCACAATCGAAAGATTGTGGGGATTGGCGACTCTATATGACTCAACGGTCGACGTGTCGTAAAACCAATAACCGGACACGTATCCAGCCTCTCTTCGTATCTGCCACAGAATGTGACATGAATCCAGGTTACCAAGGAGATTATATAGAGTATGCAAGTTACCATAGAGATAGCATCGACTGTCCATTACATGCAGAACCAAAAGTGTATCTTCTGTAGAGCCCAGGCTTCCTCAGAGATTGGTTCCAAAACTTTTCGACAAGCCCATAGATACTGTATCGTTTTGCAATGCATCTAGTCCTTTTCTTTTTTTTTCTCTTTTTTTTTGGGGGGGGGGGAGGCGGCAGTTGAAGTGGATACTTGCATTTATCACTGCTGATTCCGTTAGATTCCCAGCTTACCAGCATGTTTGAACTTAATTTGTAATGTATTCAGTATGGGGTAGACACTTCGGAAGCACATGTTGTGTTCGTTGTAGCTTTTATATCTTTTTAAGTCGCCTGAAATCGCATTCACTTTGCAACGCACTTCGATAACGTAGGTTATTTTTGTGGTTTGACATGTTTGCAGTTCGCTCCTATCAGTTGGATACCATTCATCAATTCCATATTTTACCGTGAGCTGGATCAGCTTCTGACGTTATACCGTGATGACTGCTCGTTGACGACCCGAAACACTACGGCGAGTGTCCGCGATTTCAGTTGGATCCCACATCCAGAGATGGCGCTGCTGTCATGAAGCGCAACCGCTCTGTGGACAGCAGCGTTCAGCAGTCGCCCGACCGTCGGCTGATCCGCACGCGCTCCAACTACGAGCTGCACTCATCCGCCGCCTCGCTGCAGAGTCAGTGAAACCATCCCACCGCACCTCTACAGCAGCCAAGCCACCCCCCACTGCAGCTCTACAGCAGCCAGGCTACCCCCACTGCAGCTCTACAGCAACCAAGCCGACCTGAATCAATATCAGTGGCGTTGCTTTGTAACCGCGCATCACAATTCCTAGCAAACAATTCCTCGAGAGAGGAATGCTAAATTTGTCGCCTGAATGACCGCAACTTGTTGCCAGCGATAGCTCCCAGGCTACCGAAGAAAATAGCCCTCTGGTGCCCCGTGTCCCGGTTGGATTGTGTAGGTGGCATGACCCGTGTCCCCGGTTGTGTAGGCTGTGTGATCCGTGCCTCCGGTTGTGTAGGTTGTATGGTCCGTATCCCCGGTAGGTGGTATGACTCGTGTCCTCGGTTGTGTAGGTGCTATGGCCCGTGTCCCTGGTTGTGCAGGTGGTATGACTCGTGTCCCCGGGTGTGTAGGTGCTATGGCCCGTGTCCCTGGTTGTGTAGGTGGTATGACTCGCGCCCCCGGTTGTGTTGGTGTCACGACCCGTGTCCCCGGATGTGTAGGTGTCATGACCTGTGTCTCCGGTTTTTAGTTTGTGCGGTCTGTGTGTCCAGTGCTGTGACCCTTGTTCTCTAGCGCTGTGACCCATGTGTCCAGTGCTGTGACCCTTGTTCTCTAGCGCTGTGACCCATGTGTCCAGTGCTGTGACCCGTGTTCTCTAGCGCTGTGACCCGTGTGTCCAGTGCTGTGACCCGTGTTCTCTAGCGCTGTGACCCGTGTGTCCAGTGCTATGACCCGTGTGTCCAGTGCTGTGACCCGTGTTCTCTAGCGCTGTGACCCCCGTATGTCCAGTGCTGTGACCCGTGTTCTCTAGCGCTGTGACCCGTGTGTCCAGTGCTGTGACCCGTGTTCTCTAGCGCTGTGACCCGTGTGTCCAGTGCTGTGACCCGTGTTCTCTAGCGCTGTGACCCGTGTGTCCAGTGCTGTGACCCGTGTTCTCTAGCGCTGTGACCCGTGTGTCCAGTGTTGTGACCCGTGTGTCCAGTGCTGTGACCCGTGTGTCCAGTGTTGTGACCCGTGTTCTCCAGCGCTGTGACCCGTGTGCCCAGTGCTGTGACCCGTGTGTCCAGTGTTGTGACCCGTGTGTCCAGTGCTGTGACCCGTGTGTCCAGTGCTGTGACCCGTGTGTCCAGTGTTGTGACCCGTGTTCTCTAGCGCTGTGACCCGTGTGCCCAGTGCTGTAGCCCGTGTGCCCAGTGCTGTGACCCGTGTGTCCAGTGCTGTGACCCGTGTGTCTAGTGTTGTGACCCGTGTGCCCAGTGTTGTGACCCGTGTTCTCTAGCGCTGTGACCCGTGTGTCCAGTGTTGTGACCCGTGTGTCCAGTGCTGTGACCCGTGTGTCCAGTGTTGTGACCCGTGTGCCCAGTGCTGTGACCCGTGTGTCCAGTGCTGTGACCCGTGTGTCCAGTGCTGTGACCCGTGCGTCCAGTACTGTGACCCGTGTGTCCAGTGCTGTGACCCGTGTGTCCAGTGCTGTGACCCGTGTGTCCAGTGTTGTGACCCGTGTTCTCTAGCGCTGTGACCCGTGTGTCCAGTGCTGTGACCCGTGTGTCCAGTGCTGTGACCCGTGTCGTCCAGTGCTGTGACCCGTGTTCTCTAGCGATGTGACCCGTGTGTCCAGTGTTGTGACCCGTGCGTCCAGTACTGTGACTCGTGCGTCTCTGCCCCGGCCCGCAGTAGTGCCGGAGCCGGCAGAGGAGGCGCCGGCGCCGGTCCGACCAGGCTGGGACACCGACTCGAGCGACTCGGTGTCGGCCGGCTCCCAGGGTGACCGGCCGCTGGTGCGCGCCGTGTACGCCTACCTCAGCAGCGGGGAGCACCAGCTGAGCTTCCACGAGGGTGACACCATCGCCTGTGTTGGTGAGATGACGCGCCGCGAGAGGGTGACACCATCGCTTGTATTGGTGAGACGACGCGCCGTGAGAATGTGACACCATCGCCTGTATTGATGAGATGACGCCACGCGCCGCCAGGTGGTGACACCATCGCCAGCGGTGCCGTAGCCAGTAGCAGCCATGCTCGTCTCCAGGCCAGTGTCTAGACCAGTGTCCGGGCCAGTGTCCAGATCAGAGTCCAGGCCAGTGTCCAGACTAGTGTCCAGACCAGTGTCCAGACCGGTGTCCAGACCAGTGTCCAGGCCGGTGTCCAGACCAGTGTCCAGACCAGTGTCCATACCAGTGTCCATACCAGTGTCCAGACCAGTGTCCAGGCCAGTGTCCAGACTAGTGTCCAGACCAGTGTCCAGACCGGTGTCCAGACCAGTGTCCAGGCCGGTGTCCAGACCAGTGTCCAGACCAGTGTCCAGGCCGGTGTCCAGACCAGTGCCCAGCCCGATGGGCAGCTGGGAACGCCGCGCGGCACCGACACGTGAACACCTTACGACTGTGCCAATGCTCCGGTGCGTGTGTGCTGACGGCCGTCCCGCTGCCGGCAGGCGAGAAGAACAAGGGCTGGCAGTTCGGCGAGAACGTGCGAACGCACCGGTGCGGCTGGTTCCCCGCCGCCTACACCGAGCCGGTCACAGACTCCGGCAGCTCGCAGGGCTCCGAGTCGAGCGCCGAGTACGTACCGCGGCGCCCGGCTCACTGGTGTGGTGACGGGGTCTTCGGCCCACGTGACGGCTGTCATGGGACATCAATAGCGAGCCATGCAGTGGTTGTGCGCTTTTGTTGGAATTTGAGCTGAAGTGCTGTCGTGGGGATAAGCTGGCAGCATTTGTGCCGCCACGGAACGGAAGCTTTTACAGCGTATCGCCAAGCTTCCTGTGTTGGTACGATGCCACTCGGCAGCACAGGGCGGGGTGTTGCCATGCCGACCGTGGTGGCGTTCCGTGACGTCACGGACTCTCATTGGTGCTGAAGCCGTCACGCAGTGAGCAGCGAACCGGGTTCGAGTTAGTGTTGAGCGCAGAATAACTGCTTTGAGTCGAATGTTGAGCATAAGCGTGCTGAATGTTTAAGTCCTGGTTTTAAGTCCTGTTTAAGTTCAGGTGCTAAAATCGAGACCAGAGCGCTTTGCTGGGCGTCCTGAATCACACTGTGCTTCTGACAGCAGCAGCAGCAGCAGCAGCGGCGGCAGCAGTGAGTGACCGGTGACGTCATTTCAGCGCGTCGGGCGGCGGCCGGCCGCGCTCGACGTCAACTCGGCCGGAAGAGGCGCCACTGTCGCTATCCACCTTCCGCTCGCCGCCGCCAGGGGCGCTGACGATGCCGAGCAAGCGGCCGACCAGCGTACACGCCGAGCTGACGAGTCGGCTGGCGGCCAGGAAGGTGAGACCAGCCGGCCTGGTGGACGCCGGTGGACAGCAGTGTGTGAACACAACATTAGCAGTGCATGAACCGGTGGACACCGGTGGACATGAAAACAAAAATATAGTCTGAATTCTTGCTGGGGTGACTTTATGAACCAGGATGCTATTGCTAAGCAGAGATTGTTGCGTGAACCATCTAATCCATAAATTCCAGTTCAACGGAAGAATTTCACCTAACGTGCCGTCAATGCACCGACACGGCCGCCCCGGCAGCTCGTCCACTGCCTCATCCATCCAGTTGCCAACTGACCCTCCCAGCCGGGCGCTAAATGCAAGCTCGTGAAGCGACTCGAACGCTGTCTAGTCAGGACAGGAGAGACCAGTGTAGACCAGCGCTCTAACCAACCAAGCTACCTGGGCGGCAATGGCCACGCGATTGACTGGCAGACTCTAGCACCCTCGGCTGGGCGCTACATATCCAGCGGCAGTTGATGCTCCCCTGAGCCCAAATAATCAATCGCTCCCGGCAACGCCGCAAACGAACCTCCCATGTATCTCCACATTGTTGGGCTGTGCAACACTCCGCAGCACACAGGAGCGGCCCTGCTGGCTTGGTAGCGCTGAAATACTCCCTGGCAGACGGCACACGTTAATGGTGACCGCACATCTTAGAAGGTGCATCCTGTGGTTGCTCCCTGCTTATGCTTATGAACAATACAATCCCTGAGGTGACTGATGGCTGATTTCAACTGTACCGTGTGACGGAAACATTTCTCCGTTTGTACTACTGGAGGAAGTGGATTCAGTTGGTTAACATGTCATAACCTGCTTAGTTAGTGGACAATTATCGCCATTACACGCAGACTACATCATCTTGAATGAGTAATGGTCCAGTATTTATGGCTGTACCCCGGCTTCTGGATGAGTAGCGTTTGAGCTGTTGATTGCATTTCATGATGATCCTTATTGGTGGTATGAGATAATTAAGACAGGGGTCATTATTCTGGTGATCTGTGTGTATGCGATGCCATTTTGCACCAAGGCACAACTCATCCAACCAACCAATCAATGAAGATCATTTCAAACGGTATCATTACAATGCGTACTGAAGTGATTTCACTGTCAAGTAGTATGTATTTTATGTGACTGAAGTTACTTAATTTAAAAAGTAATATTATTACGAATAATGTTTTGACATTTTAAAATTTCGTTCAATAAAGTTGAACTATTTTGGTGTTCCTACTAGCTTATGTTCTGTTCCTATTTTGCGTTCCTAATTGTTTTGTGTTGTGTTACTATTTTTTGCATTCCTACTAGTTTTGTGTTGTGTTGCTATTTGTGTTCCTACTGGTTTTAAATTTTGCTACTAATTTTGTGTTCATACCAGTTTTGTGTTGCATTGCTATTTGTGTGCATCTAGGGAAGTCATTCATACAGTCCAAGCTCGTGTTCGTAGTCCCTCCACAGTCACATTGTCCCATCTCCCAATATAATAACTATGATGTTCAGAGGGCATGTCACATTCCCGCCCGCCTGCTGCGGACCTCGTATGACGCCACTCCACCGCCTCACCGTTGGCGTGGTGTCGCAGTTTAAGACGGCCGCCAACGCGGGCCACCTGCCGCCGCCGCCGCCGCCGCCGCTGCCGCCCGAGATGAAGCGCTCCCAGACCACCCCCGTGCTGAACGGCCCCGCCGACACCAGTCTGCACAGCTCCAACGACTCAGGTCAGCCCCACCCCCCACACCGACTGGCTCTGGTGCCATTCGCCACGGTGACTGACGGTGACTGGTGACTGATGATGACTGACGGTGACTGGTGATGGCTAGTGACTGATGATGACTGACGGTGACTGACGATGATTGATGATAAGTGATGGTAATTGACGGGGACTGGTGGATGACGGTGATTGACGATGACTGATGGTGACTGACGGATGTCTGATGACTGACTGGTGACCGACGGTGACTGACGATGACTGGTGACTGACTGGTGACTGACGAGGACTGCTCAGTCACCAAGACCACTGGCATCGCCCCGCATTGTGATGGTGATAATTTGACGGGTTTTTCATACGTGGGGTATATGTGTGTGCTAGTTAAGAAACCCACATGGGCAAATGGTACTCAGTCGGTGTTTTTCCCCGTGTGGGCGATGGCCCTTGACTCAGTATATGATGCAACATATTCAGAAGGTAGGTGATCGGAACGAAGGTGATGAACATTAAGCTGTGGTTGGCTGAACACGGATTTCCTTTTGCCTTTTAACGTTGAAGGTAACCGAAAAGATTAAGCGTGTGTTTTGTGCACGATTGGGCCGCCACCGAACTGCTAGCCGAGCGACACTCGCAGACCACGGTGTGACATGGTCCCGGTTGCGCTGTATTTTGCAGGGTTTGGAGCCGACCAGCAGCCTCCGCCTCCTCCGCCGGAGCAGTTCGCGTCCGACCCGCGGTCAGTGGTCCTGGAGCCGCGGTCCGTGGTCTCGGACCAGCAGTCAGTGGTCCCGGACCGGCGGTCTGCAGCCTCAGAGCCAGGGGCGCGTTGCCACTAGCCCACAAACACGCATACCGCATGCCTCCCCCTCTCCCCCCCCCCCCCCACACCACACACACAGCATGCACAATGCCACTCTGTTCTACCCAACTTTCTAGCATTCGTCTTGGTTTGTTTCCCGTATTAGTTTGCATGGTCGCATACGTTGTTTGTGTTTTTTTTTCTCATCTGTGGCATCCTCAGCCGTGGATTATCATTTATGTGTGTTTTCCAGTTATGGTTTTTGTTGTGTGATTTAGTATTTAGTTGTCGGAGGATGTTGTGTGTTGGAGGATACTCCGTGTTCTCCAAATACACTTCCCCGACGTATTTTTTGTTTGTTTTCCCTGTGCGTTTGCTTGGTTTCGTACACGTTCAGTTGCCGGCGCGCTTTGCATGGTTTCTGTTGACCTTTGTCGGGTCGTCGGCCACCGTCAGGCGGGGCGAGTCGCTGCCGCAAACAACCAAGGGCTGGCTGATCTTCAGCCAGGGCGACAACACGGACCTGCTGCGCCCCTACCTGGCGCCGGCCGACGCGGCCGACTCGACGCAGCGCAAGAGCGTGCAGTTCGCCGGCGGCAGCGCCTCCCTGCTCGACCACTTCGTCACCGTCGACCGCAAGGCGCGCCGGCGCGAAGCGCGCGCCAAGGAGGCGGCGGCGCCGGCCAAGCTGGGCCGCAAGGCGTCGCTGCTGCGCGCGCTGCGGCCGGCCGTCGACGAGGCGCTGCGGCCGGCCGACCTGTGGAAGTCGCCGGCCGCGCCGGTCGACACGATCGTCGAGGAGCCGGCGGGCCGCACCAGCCCGCGCTCGCTGTCCGAGTCCGACCTGGCCGAGCTGAACTCCGGCGACGCGTTCCTGCTGGTGCAGGACTACCGCGCGCTGCAGGTGTCGGCGTGTGAGCGGCGCGCCGCGCCGGCGGCCGAGGCGGCCGAGCAGCCCGCCGCCGCCGCCGCGCTGCCCGACCAGCAGCAGCGGCCGGCGCCGCCCAGCGCGACTCTGTTCGCGGCCGACGGCGCGGTGGAGCGACAGAGCGCGGCGGACGCGGCGGAGCGCGGCGCCGTGTTCGCCAGCGTGGCGCGCATGAAGTCGGCCAGCCGCGCGCGCCGCGCCGCCGCGCCCACGCTGCTCTCCATGAACGACGTGATCGGCGAGGAGCAGCCGGCCAGCCTGCCGGCCAGCCTGCCGACCGACATCCAGGCGTGCGCGGCGCGCCGCCGCCAGCCGCTGAGCGCCGCGCGCAGCCGCACCGCCGGCGCCGCCTGCTCGGACGGCGACGCCGGCGCCGCCGACGGCCGGCCGCGCAAGCACGACACCTTCTCCATCTTCGGCACGGGCGACGGCCACGAGGACGTGCACTACGACGTGCCGGCCGACGTGCAGGCGCGGCCGATGCCGCGGCCGCCTGGCGCCGACCTGCGCCCTCCTGGCGCCGACCTGCGCCCGCCTGGCGCCGACCTGCGCCGGCCCGGCGCCCACCTGCGGCGCCACAGCAGCATCGTGGCGCCCAGCGTCAGCGAGAAGCTGAAGCGCTTCAACATCGACCTGCTCAACTACGGCAGCTACCTGTCGCGCCGGCTCTACCTGCCCGAGAAGGACAGCACGCTGCCGACCGAGTCGGAGGCGTCGGGCGACCGGTGCGGCCCCTGGTACGACCTGTGGGCGGAGGACGACAGCTGCAGGCCCCAGGTACGAGCCTGGGCACGGACGAGGCCCCGGGTGCCACTCCGTAGACAGGGGAGATCCCAGGTACGAGCCTGGGAACGGACGAGGCCTCGGGTACCACTCCGTGCACAGGGGAGATCCCAGGTACGAGCCTGGGAACGGACGGGGCCCCGGATACCTCCGTGCACAGGGAAGGTCCCAGGTGCGACCCTGGGCATATATGGATTGCTAGGTACGACGCTATGGACAGCTGGGTGCCAGCTGTGACTCCGGAGACAGCTGGCGTGTTAGTTATGACTCCGGAGACAACTGGAGTGCCAGTGATGACCCCAGGGGCAGATGGGATACTAGGTCTCCCCGAGGAAAGACGGTGTTCAAAATTCCCGGGAACAGATGATGTCATAGGTCTCCAGGAACAGCTTGAGCGTCGGCAGTGATGCAGGCCAGCTGCTGGTCTGGACAACTGGTGCTGTTGCCAGGGACGTCGGGGAGGATTTCCCACCGCTCCATCGACGGTGGGCACCACACGCAGAGTGGCGGGACGGCAGCAGTTGGCCAGCGCTTCGTCTGGCGGTGCTCGGCCTCAGCCGTGCGCCGAGTTGGCCGAGCGCTGAGTTCGGCGTTTGTTTGCATGGTGTGCATTCGGTCTTGTCCTTGCACTGGTTTTGTGCAGCCAGATGCTGTAGCTGTAGCTAAATGAACGCGCATGTAGTGCCTACTAAACAGCAGAATGCTAAATGTGGCACACAGGCCCAAATTCTCCCAACCTGGGTAGCTTGCTGAAATGAAAATACCAGTTATCGTAAAATACTGGTAGTAATATCGTAGTAAAATAGTAGTAATGTCGTAGTAAAATAATCAGCACGAAAAGAAGATTGTGTTTATGAGTAGGCTGACGTTGTTGGCTGTTATGCACCTCCTGATTACTTGATGGACACTGTGCTCTTCAGCTCGACAGCGAGTTGCCGTCGCCATTTTGTGTACTGAATGGTCGCGGGAGCAGAAATGTGCAGCAGCCGCTAGGAAGGCTTGAACCGGCCATCCCATGGTTACCAGAGAAAATCGTTGGATACTGTGAATTATACCTCGAGCCACTGGTTGTCGGCACGTTTACATTTCTGTGTCGATAAGATCAGGTTTCAAGTGTTCATTGTCGCAGATTCGACCAAAGTGGCAGGGTGGCCAGTGACGTCAAATGTCATTGACAGGATTAACGCGATGGCCTCTTTTTCTTCCAGAGGGATGACGCTAGCCACGGTGAGGCTCCGCCGACCGCCATCCACCAATGATCGCTCGGCACCGTGCATCACGTGAGGGGCTCTCCACCAGTAATCGCTCAGCTCCGCGTATCACGTGGTCTCTACCAATGATCGTTCAGCGCCGCGCATCACGTGAGCGGCCCTCCACCAATGATCGCTCAGCGCCGCGCACCACGTGATCGGCGCCGACCAACCGCGAGCGGGCTCGAACGAGCCAGCACAGCACCAGGTGTTGGCAATGTTTGCTGTTCGTCCAGCTATCACGGGATCACACAGGGACGCAGCCTATCACCGGTGGATGGTGGGCAGGCCGCTGGACGATGGTGTTTGTGTGCCCAGTTCTTTCGCGATTTGTCGAGGTGCGCTATATAGCAGGTATGCTGCGCACTTTCACGCTCGTCATGCGTGCAGGCGCGCACGCATTTTGCGTTGCCAGTGTCCACTTGGGAATGGCAGGTTGCCGACTTAGTTTTCTGTGTTCGTATCAGTTAGCTGTCTGCGGTCGAGTATTGTTCTCCACGTGCTATTGCTGGTGCGGTGCTTCCGTCCCAGCTCGGACCAGTGTGTTCGAATCGCGCGCCTGATGATTTGTTGTTGCTTTGTTATGACGCTCAGTAAATGATGCGAAACGCAACGCGACACCCTCTTCAAAACCACTACCGCCGTCGGTGTTCCGCCGAAAAGAACGCAATCGCGTAATTGACAATCCCTGTTGTGACCATTATCTAGCTATCCAAAAGGTGGTCCAGGTCACCCTCTCCTGGGTATCCATGTGACGACTATGTGTGCGTGGAGTAATTTCAGTGCTCTCCATGATGGTGTTTGCGGTGTGCGATATGCAAACGCGCGGAATATGTGTCAATGTCAGGCTCGATTAATGACGTATAGCGTGACGATTGTATGTCGATAAACGAGGTTGTCGCGGCTGACTTCAACACGACGGTCCGCCCAAATTCCATCTGGATCGTTCCACTGGTTATGTGTGTTTCCGACGTAAGGCAAGGCATGCAATATTGAAATTGTATCAGTCATGCCAAAATAATTAATTACTCTAAGGGGGCTCGCCCCAGGTCACTCGTGACACGGCCACCCCCAGGGTAGCCAAGCGTCGACGAGAACACAATCCAGCGCAGTGCCGCCCCCCCTTCCGGTACATCTATCCCGAGTAAGTACGGCCGACACTCGCTGCGAGTGCATGTGGACAATGCGCTGGAAGTCTAAAAGTAGATTAGTTCAACAGCGACGGCGTGTGCTTTTCTTCTGTGGGCGCCCCTCATGTTGTGTCGCACCGTTCGAGAGCTGATTCCGGCGCGTCTGATGGCTGGTGTTGCTGCTATGACTGTTGGGGTCCAGTATGCTGACCGTCGGAGTCCAGCATGCCGACCGTCTGAGTCCACTACACTGACTGTCTGAGTCCAGTGCTGACCGTCCGGGTCCAGCACTTGCCATCTCAGTCCAGTACTGACTGAACCCAGTGCTGACCGTCTGAGTCCAGCACTGGCCGCCAGTGTCAAGTACGAACCGTCTGAGTGCAGTAGTGACCGTCTGCGCCCAGTTTTCGCGGCTTGGGTTGCTGACAGAGCCCGGCTTCCCTATCTCTCTCTCTCTCTTTGTGAGGCTCACCATTGGCAGCGACTGGAGGCTGTACGCGGCGCGGCCGGGTGGAGGCTCCGCTCTCAGCTCGTGCCGCCGTTTCCAGTTGTAGTTTGCAGAAGTGGTGTGACGGAACGACCGGTGGTGCAGCGGGTCAGATATCTGCAGTTACAGTTGGTCGGACATCTACAACTGCAGCGGGTTGGACAGCTGCAGCTGCAACGGGTCTGGAAGCTGCAGCGGATCGGGCAGCTGCGCCGCAGCGGGTCGGACATATGCAGCTGTAGCGAGCCAGATAGCTGCAGGTGCAGCGGGTCAGACAGCTGCAGCGGGTCAGACAGCTGCGACGGGTCAGACAGCTGCAGCGTGTCAGACAGCTGCGACGGGTCAGACAGCCGCAGGTGCAGCGGGTCAGACAGCTGCAGCGGGTCAGACAGCTGCGACGGGTCAGACAGCTGCAGCGGGTCAGACCACCGGCGCGCTGTACACTGAACCACCAGACCCGTGATCCAACGCCCTGGTGACGGCGCGGCCACGTATTTTTACACGTCTGCTTGCGGTCGGTGGTAGCGCGAGGCCAATGGTGGCGCTGTGCATATGTACGCATACTGTAAATCTGGTAGCGTTTACTTTTGTGTACAATATAAGACTTTTTGTAAGGATGCGTTGCGTTTCGAACCGTGGAAGTGGAGGAGGGTGGCGTGGTCTGCGTCATCGGTGTGTTGTGGGATGTGTGTGGGGGGGGGGGGCGTGGTGTTCTCCACCAGCTCATCCCCGTCCCATCTCAATGGGTGTCGTGCGCACCGCCCGCACTTCATTTGCGGTGTCGAGTCTGTGGGATCGACATATAGACAATGAGTTCTAGTGTCGAATTATGTCGATGAAGGCGATGGGAATGCATTGTGAAGAAATGTTCGAAACGCGAAACTCGAAACCATTTGTCCTCAGTGGCAATTATTTTCTCCTCTATTTTCGCTTCAATGCTATTATTTCGTTCCCTGCTTTATTTTTTATTTGTAGTTTTCAATCCACATTAGCACCCACTACATCAGTTACGTGTCATGCAGTACGTCACAAGCTCGGCTACCTGTGACCAATCACTGGCGGATCTAGCCCACCGGTTTGGGGGGGGGGGGCAACTTTCGGTTTTCGGCGTCAGCCCCTCCCCCAGTGGCGTACTTAGGGATTGCATCAGAGGAGGGGTCGAAGGGATTTGGAGGGTGCCCATTCTCCCACTATTTTTGGTTAAAAGCATCGGATTTCTACCACTATTTGTCAAATGGACCCATTTTTTACAATAATAATTAATGACAACATAATTTCCTGTGTAGGGGCCCCAGCCTACCCCACCGCTTCTAAGTTACGGGATTTGTGTTCTTGTTTACCAAAACGTTCATGTTCACGTTCAACGTCTTGTACCACGTCAACGTTCGTGCACGTGTACACACTGGCAGATCCGATTTTGTCAACTCTTGCTGTAAGCAGAACTTGAGCAGCATAGAACCCTCGATGCGTGTCAGAATGTACTATGCTACCATATTGGCTTCCAAACAATTATAAAAAATACCTTTAAAATTGGAGATTCTTTCATCCAGACGATATTTTTTAACCTCGGCAAAGGTTACTGCATTTTCATTCAGTTTACTTCTGTTGGTTTCGGGGGCCAAAAGACACTATGCCCCCCCCCCCCTTTAAGCGCTTCGGGGGAGCCATGGCCGGAATGGCCCCTCCTGGATCCGCTAGTGAATGTAGCCTGTCTCTTCATCTTAGCAACCCCAACACCAACATACGAAACATGCTGCTCAACTGGGCTCAACTGGTCACTCGCACAAAACATCCTGTTCAAATTCCGCTTTCGAAATCTGGCTCACTGGGTCCGCTTGCCCGTTACTGGCTAAACAAACTTCATGAGCCTATCTGACGAAGGAATAATGAAACTGCTGATTTCGTCATCTCTTGCTGTAAGCAGAACTTCAACAGCATAGAACCCTCGATGCGTCAGAATCTACTATGCTACCATATTGGGCTTCCAAACAATCATAACAAAATACCTTTAAAATTGGAGATTATTTAATCCGGAAAGCTATTTTTAACCTCAGCAAAGGTTACTGCATTTTAATTTCGTTTACTTTTATTGGTTTGGGGGGCCAAAAGACACTATGGCCCCCCCTTTGAAGCGCTTGGGGGGGGCATGGCCGGAATGCCCCCCCCCCCTGGATCCGCCAGTGTGACCAATACCACAGGACATTCTCCTCAACCAACAATTGGTGGTGGACTTAACATTGTAGCATGCAATAGGACATGTAATATGCAAAATAATTAATGTTCGTTGTAGCATCATTTAGGGGAGTCATATACTGACTGGCTATGACAAATGTTGCCTTCTCTTATGCTAAGTACTGCAACCAACCTGGAAACTTGATACGCTTCCTTATGTTGCTTAATTCTTTTCTTAGCCGAGAGCGCCGCGACTTTACGTCATTTATTTCGTGTAAGCGTGAGAAAATGGTTCAGGGTGCAACAACCTTGGTCACTTAATAACGGGTGGCAGTCCACCAAAGCAGGCTGCAAAGTGCAGCTACTGCTCGAGGAAAATGCAATTAAGCTTTCACGTTTGCAATTATACAGTTTCTCGAACTTCTTGCAGGTGACAGCCAGACAAAAACATCGAGAGTCTTAGGTGCCCTTAATCATTCCAATTTCTACAAGTGAAATATGCAAACGACTTTGCACTTTATCTATAACTTTGGAGATGCAGTGTCCCCATAGACCTCGTGACTGCTCCATTACCTTGTACTTTTCAGGAGTGTGCCTCCCATAAGGACATGGTACCAAGACAGAACATCGAAACAAACAAACAAAAAAGACATCAGGTTTTCTCGAACACCTCTTTAGTGGCTGGTGATGCTTCTCCACATAATTGTAACAAAGATCATTTGGGAGAATTGGCGCCAACTCAAATAGCATCGCTTTCATCGAGAGCCTACGCAAGTAGGCTCTCGTGAATGGAATGTTTGGAAGCAAATTTTGACGAAAAGGGCCCCCAAAACATCAATATAGTCAGAGGACGTAAAATTCGGCTTCCTTCAAACGTGCTTTATATTACAAGCTACCTGGCCCCATTGCACTGCTCCTCAATTACTACTGACTTCCTGCTCTGAGAGCAGGAAGTCGGTAGTAACTGAGTGTTTGCGGAAGGGGAGATTCTACCAAGAGGCTCTTGGCAGAATTTCCACGCCTGCACTCTGATATATTTGCACACATGGCAACCGACATATCGGTCTCAGATTTGCATAAGACGATAGAAAACAGACTATTAACAGTATAAAAATTATATTAAATAAGCAATCCTTGTAATGGCAGCTTGTTCAATAGTACGAGCCATTCCAATGGCATGGGGACAATATTTGTTACGCAATCAAAATGTTTCACCAGAAGAGGAAGCATATATCATTATCACCAACTGATAAATATGCGAAGTGGGCGTATTCCATATTAATTAGTTTTAACTCAGATATAAGGACATAACGATGTCATCATAAATGGCAGTGACTTTGGTGGCAGCCCATTACCTTTGGACAAGATATACGAGAGGGTACATTTGCAACGGATGATGTAAGGATGCGATGGTTGGCTATAAATGCATAACAAGAATTATCACGGCATATAGCTTATTACATTTACATAAAGAAACCTACCGCCAACGATAACCACCGCTCATGCGAACTACTGAAACTACATCACACTTGCTCTGGCATTCTCCACCAGTGCAATTATTATGGAGCGACATTAACGGCCTGCTGTAGCCAAACCAGGGATTAACATGGCACAATGTCATCATGGTTGTGTTCGATCACAATTCCTTCCTAGAAACGGAAAAACACGATGCCCATGCTGGAAGAACAGTTTGTGTGGATGTACAAGGGGAGAAAAGGCACTAATAACTAAGCAACGCT
Organism: Ashinkailepas kermadecensis; assembly: GCA_034440615.1. Classification (NCBI taxonomy): domain Eukaryota; kingdom Metazoa; phylum Arthropoda; class Thecostraca; family Neolepadidae; genus Ashinkailepas; species Ashinkailepas kermadecensis. The sequence goes on from JAOTOM010002363.1 coordinate 78,365, forward strand.
TTACTAATCACGCGTATAAATACATGGACATTGAGAGATACATCCGTATAGTTCAAGAGGGAAAACGCGTTTGTGGAAATATGGGGTCTGTTCCAAGAACTGAGTAGAATGACACATTGACGAATGGTAGTTGCTGATAACAGTGATTGTAGGCTTGAAACACTGCTCAGCCCCTCTCCCCTCAGGAAGTCTTCGATACAATAGCGCTACAGCAGACTTCCATCTGGCCTATCAGCCGAGGTGACGCCACAGCGCCTGCTCTATCACATCCGCCCGTCCAACTGGGTAACGTGGCGGTTGTGTGACCTGGGGTCAGCTGAGCTTGCTGACGCTCATCACCTGATAGGCTTTGTTCGCGAACAAAGCTGTTCCACGAGCTGTCCAAGCTGTCAACCTAACCACCACGCAGCACAGGAATGACGGTAGTGCTTGTAGACAAAGGCTCAATTTGAAAACAACAGCTCGCTTTAAAGCTAAGATCTATTTCCTGTAACCATTTCGTGTCTGCATTACAATACTACCACAATGGCCACACATCGTACCGTCATCACGTATCCATCTTTGGCAGAAGTTCTCATCAGAATTGTTTGATATACAACGAAGGACACACCGGACACTCAGGCCTGCCCTGTCGCTCCGCTACATGGGGCACTAGCTGATAACTAGGCAGATGTATGTCACGTCTCTGTCAATGTCGCCGCTACACACGGGGACATGTCACGTGGCCGACGTAAAGACGCCGTGATAACTAGCCAGATGTATGTCACGTCTCTGTCAATGTCGCCGCTACACACGGGGACATGTCACGTGGCCGACGTGATAACTAGCCAGATGTATGTCACGTCTCTGTCAATGTCGCCGCACACACGGGGACATGTCACGTGGCCGACGTAAGCCGCCGTGACCACAGGTGTCTTCATCTGTGATCCTTGCTGGCCGGGACACAACAGCGTGACTGATGGCGCGATCACTGTCCATCAGCGCCAATATAGCCATCACACGTGCATCTGCTCCGTCACTGCCTGTCTCACATCACTTGCTTTCAACGCGGGGTCACACGTCCCTGACGGTCTGCTGCGTCGTCAGTCGTCCCCAGCCTGAGGTCACACGTCCCTGACGGTCTGCTAAGTCGCCAGTCGTCCCCGGCTTGAGGTCACACGTCCCTGACGTCCTCAGTCGTCCCCGACCTGAGGTCACACGTCCCTGGCCGTCTGCTGACGTCATCAGTCGTCCCCGGTCTGAGGTCACACGTCCCTAACGTCATCAGTCGTCCCCGACCTGAGGTCACACGTCTCTGACGGTCTGCTGCGTCGTCAGTCGTCCCCGGCCTGAGGTCACACGTCCCTGACAGTCTGCTGATGTCGTCAGCTGTTTCCAGCCTGAGGTCACACGTCTCTGACGGTCTGTTGCGTCGTCAGTAGTCCCCGGCCTGAGGTCACATGTCCCTGACGGTCTGCTGACGTCATCAGTCGTCCCCGACCTGAGGTCACACGTCCCTGATGTCGTCAGTCGTCCCCGACCTGAGGTCACACGTCCCTGACGTCATCAGTCGTCCCCGACCTGAGGTCACACGTCCCTAACATCATCAGTCGTCCCCAGTCTGAGGTCACACGTCCCTGACGTCGTCAGTCGTCCCCGGCCTGAGGTGTTATTTAGTTATGACTTGGTGCGCATCCTAATCACTAACTAGCTGACCTCAAGCCGGGGACGACTGGCGACGTCAGCAGACAGTCAGGGATTGAGGTCACACGTCCCCGACGGCCCGCCAGCGCCGTCAGCCGTACTCGGCGCGCTCGAGCCGGTCGCGCAGCGCGAGCGCGTCCAGGCCGGGCTCCGCCTCGACGGGCACGGGCAGGGTGCGGTCGGCGGGCTCGAAGTGCGCCGGCCGGTAGCCGGCGCAGCGGCCGGCGCCGGCCAGCGCCTGCAGCACGCACAGCACGGCCGGGTGCGACAGGCCGAAGAAGGCGTCGCCGCGCACGCAGCCGGCGGGCGGGCGGCGGCCGCGCGCGGCGGCCACCAGCCGCAGCAGCTGGTCGTGGCACTCGTCGGCCGAGCGGCCGCGCACCGTCAGGCCGCCGGCCGGCTCGCACGCGGTCAGCGAGAAGAGCGGCCGCGCGCCGCCGTCCTCGACGGCGCACCGGTACTGGCACAGCTGCGCGGGCGCGGCGTGCGACGCGAACCGGCGCAGCGAGCTGAAGCCGACCGGGTAGAGGCGGCTGGCCGTGTGGTAGGCGGGCCGGTCGGGCAGCAACCGGCCGGTGCTCTGCAGCGTCAGGCCGCCCAGCTGCAGGGGCAGGCGGACGGCGCCGGTCGCGTCCAGAGGCACGGCCGACACCGGCGTGCTGGCGGCCGCGTCTGGGGCGGCGACGGACACCGGTCTGCTGACGGTTGAGTCTCGAGGGGTGACGGACACCGGTCTGCTGACGGTTGAGTCTCGAGGGGTGGCGGACACCGGTCTGCTGAGGGTTGAGTCTCGAGGGGTGACGGACACCGGTCTGCTGACGGTTGAGTCTCGAGGAGCGGCGGTCACCGGTCTGCTGAGGGTTGAGTCTCGAGGGGTGACGGACACCGGTCTGCTGACGGTTGAGTCTCGAGGGGTGACGGTCACCGGTCTGCTGACGGTTGAGTCCCGAGGAGCGGCGGTCACCGGTCTGCTGAGGGTTGAGTCTCGAGGGGTGACGGTCACCGGTCTGCTGACGGTTGAGTCTCGAGGGGTGACGGACACCGGTCTGCTGACGGTTGAGTCTCGAATAGCGGCGGTCACCGGTCTGCTGATGGTTGAGTCCCGAGGAGCGGCGGTCACCGGCCTGCTGACGGTTGAGTCTCGAGGGGTAACGGACACCGGTCTGCTGACGGTTGAGTCTCGAATAGCAGCGGTCACCGGTCTGCTGAGGGTTGAGTCTCGAATAGGGTAACGGTCACCGGTCTGCTGACGGTTGAGTCTCGAGGGGTAACGGACACCGGTCTGCTGACGGTTGAGTCTCGAGGGGTAACGGACACCGGTCTGCTGACGGTTGAGTCTCGAGGAGCGGCGGTCACCGGTCTGCTGACGGTTGAGTCTCGAGGGGTAACGGACACCGGTCTGCTGACGGTTGAGTCTCGAGGGGTAACGGACACCGGTCTGCTGACGGTTGAGTCTCGAGGGGTAGCGGACACCGGTCTGCTGACGGTTGAGTCTCGAGGGGTAACGGACACCGGTCTGCTGACGGTTGAGTCTCGAGGAGCAGCGGTCACCGGTCTGCTGAGGGTTGAGTCTCGAGGAGCGGCGGTCACCGGTCTGCTGAGGGTTGAGTCTCGAGGAGCGGCGGTCACCGGTCTGCTGAGGGTTGAGTCTCGAGGAGCGGCGGTCACCGGTCTGCTGAGGGTTGAGTCTCGAGGAGCGGCGGTCACCGGTCTGCTGAGGGTTGAGTCTCGAATAGCAGCGGTCACCGGTCTGCTGAGGGTTGAGTCTCGAGGAGCGGCGGTCACCGGTCTGCTGAGGGTTGAGTCTCGAGGAGCGGCGGTCACCGGTCTGCTGAGGGTTGAGTCTCGAGGAGCGGCGGTCACCGGTCTGCTGAGGGTTGAGTCTCGAGGAGCGGCGGTCACCGGTCTGCTGAGGGTTGAGTCCCGAGGAGCGGCGGACACCGGCCTGCCGACGGCCGGGTCCAGGGCAGCGACGGCTACCGGTTTGCTGACGGCAGCCGCCGCCAGAGGCGCCACCAGGCGGCCCGTGATGACGCACTTCCGGCCAGAGCCGACCTTGGAAGCAGCCGGCCGCACGGAGCCGACGCCCACCGCTGCCACCTGGGGCGCCTGTGTGCGGACACTGTTGCATTTGCCAGCGACCGTGCCAGGAGCAATCGATCGGGACGCTGCAGTTCCGGGTGTCGCCGCTTGGAGCGCTGGCAGGCGGCCGGCACTGGTTCCTGCTGCAGCCACCAGAGGCGCCATTGTGCGAGCCAGGCTCGAACTGCCAGCAACCATCATCGGCTCAGTCACCCGATTGGCATTCACTTTACCAGTAACCGCCAGAGAAGCCAGTGGTCTGGCCGTGTTAGTTCTACCAGAAGCCGCTAGCGGCGCTGTCGGGCGGGTGGTGGCGGCGGCAGGCGTCACCGCCTGGAGCGCCGAGGGGCCAACGGCACTGCTACCGATTGTCCTACCCGCCACCACCGGGGCGGCCGGCGGCTGGCCAGCGATAGTTCCGACTGCGGCCGCCAGGAGCGGCGGCGTGGCCGACAGGGCGGCTGGCCGCGCCGTGCTGATTCCGGCGGCGCCCGCCAGGGGCGCCGCGGCGCCAGCGTCGGGGTCGGCGCTCAGCTGCTCCAGCTGCATCAGCTTCTGCAGCAGGAAGCGCCGCTCCTCCTGGGCGCGCAGCACGTCGCGCTGCGCTCCCGCCACCTCGTCGCAGAGCGCGCCGTTTTCGTAGGCGAGCGAGCGCGCCAGCTGCCGCAGCCGCATGTATCTGCAGACGCAGACAGAGGTGAGCGGTGCTCCGTGCCAGAGTGGGGCCATCGAGGAGGCGCGAGGCCATCGCCGAGGCGTGAGGCCATCGCTGAGGCGTGAGGCCATCGAGGAGGCGCGAGGTCATGGCATGGGGCGCATCCGAGTGGAACATCTCGGCCAGTGGCAAGTGGCACGTGCAGTGGCAACTGCAACAAGGTGACAAGTGTCACTAAGTGACAAAATGCCGAGAAAGTTGCACTCTGAACCTCCCCACGCTTCAACTGTATTCTTTCAAACGCTCGCCTTCGGCTGAAAAAAAAAACAATGAGGCGGAGATGGGGTACAGGCGATGCGTCCGAGGTGGGGTGAACGACGCTCTCAATTTGTGTGGCACCATTATCTCCAAGGACACGGGCGGGCTACGGCTAAATGCTCCGCTAAATACGTCACTGCCTCCTCCCCCCCCCCCCCCCACCACGTTCTGACGAACAGACAGCTGTCATCCTACACTGGCAAGCCATACCCACGTTTAGCTGTTATGCGCGTGTCACATCTCTCAAAGACATAATCGCATCACAAATCAGCAAAACCACCCGATACAATTCCTCTGCACAGGACCACTCACTTGGCTCTGGGGCTCGAGTCGAGGTCCCGACACTTCAGCACCTTCGGCTGCACCGGCTTGCTCTTCTTCCGCTTGGGGGCACTGTGTGTGGCAGCCTTTACGTCTCGATACGGAGGTGCCATGGCAGCAGCAGCAGCCACCTGACGTCGGCAGTTCATAAACATTATAGTTTCACACGACAGCACAGCTGCTGTGCCCACAGCACCAGCTCCCGGCAGCACCTGGCAATGACCAGTCATTGGCAGATTGTTTACTTTTTGTATTTGAATGCAATGCAATACGAATTCATTGTCAATGGGGTCAGTCTTCACCTACATATAAAGCAGTTGTCGTAACACCGGCGTCGGGCACAACACAAGCTGTTAAATACATAAATATGAACAATGTGATATGAAATAAAAGAGATACAATAGGACAATATGAAGTCAAATCATCCCAAGTCTAAAGATAAATTGAGCTGCAGACATCAAGCATCATCATCGCACCAACTCCTTATGGGCATGGGTGCTAGTGGCTCAAAATTTTGCATTTGATTGATTGGATATTTGGGCCTAATGGCGAATAAGCTGTTAGTGGTTATGTAGCGCCCACGTGTGCATCTTTCACAACACTACACTTGACTACATGCATCCACTTCTGGAAGGGATAAATAAACTACGTAGAACTTGGTACCCAATATATACAGCTATATTTCACCTATCTCAACGATCTACGAACTGTCACTAAAAAATATGAGTATGAAGTTCAGTCTGTAGGAGTAATGGCTTCGTTTATCCTGGAAAATGGAGTACCGTTGCATGTATGTCGAAGCCAATGCAAAACAAAACATGACTTTACGAAGCTAAACCCAAAGCTGGCTTCGTTCCCATGTCTGAGATAAACTCTAATGAATTTAATGCAACACGAACTCTTGGACACAAAATGTGTGCTGTACAAACTCTTGCATGCAAATCTTGCGCAACACCACCCTAGGCTTACATTTTTTTAATCACCAGCTACCTCCCAGTTAAGGACAGAAAGGTGATGCAGGAGGTTTCTAAGGATTAATATCAAGAACTTTTTGTCCAGCCAGTTAAGCCACCATCCAAGATAGAACCATGGTAACCCATACTGTGTGATTGAGAATAGAGGGAGTCCAAAGTGGACATATTAACATCCAGCCAAGAAATGCTCTGGGAATCTGGGAACAAGTCTAAAGATGACCTACATGTTTTGGCCCAACCACTCTTAGTGGTTGGGCCAAGAAAATATTGCTCACAGGCTGGCTGATCCAACTACTTCCAGCAGCCACTTTTGTACCACATTGAAACCGGACATATTAAGCTAAAACGAAGCAAGGCAAAACCAAAGAAATGCACTGAATACATGCAGTCATGGCAACTACTGAACAGAAACCCTTCATAAATCCCGAATGAAACAACCGTTCAGTCAGATATTCATGACTTATACTGCATATCCAGTTCCAGACCTATGGAGGCATATGCAGTCCGATGTTAATGCATTTCCATACATGCCTATGCATGAATCATGAGTAATGTGTTCAACGAATGACCACTCAGCGAGATGTACTCGTGATGGTTTCCCTATCCCAACTGCTAACTCACAAGCGCCTTGAACATGCTTGTGGACAGAGAGCTAGTCATATTTGCATATCATATTTACACATCACACCATAATATTCCATAGTCATATTTGGTCAGTTGCTAACACAATGTGTCAACTGTGTCAGTTTTCTTAGGTTTGCTGTATGCAAAACATCTGGTTGGTTGGTTATTTGGGCTTAAGGGCGCATCGACTGCATTGGTCATACAGCGCCCATGCAAAACATCTGGATTAGTTGCTCTTGCTCATCACATAAAAGCACCCACTCACTGTGACTGGAACGCTGGCTATTTGGAATAATTATCTTCCATGTCCAGCAAATAAATATTTTTGGCATGTCCAGCAAACTAAAAACACGGATGGATTCACTGACTTTGGTAGACATTCTCGAGCTGCTCCAAAGGGGATTGGCCGAGACTAACATGCTGCAGAAAGAAGATTAAACCAATGCTTGCAAGACAAGCTTATAACACAGCAAACGCTACTTAAACCGCCCACCTGCTTACTGCACCAAAATCGGCCCAGTACGGAATTTCCTGTAGAAAAGCAGTGACAAAACCCTGCTTCTTATGCCTAGACTTCGGCCATTCCGCCCAGTTTAGCGCGTGTTCAGCCATTGTGGTGTTGTGGTGTTGTGCTCCCCACCCGTCACGCCCGAGTCCGTCCTCGCCACAGCGGCGCGGCGCGTATGCGTTGCCTGGCAACCGACTGAACCAGATTAAAGACTTTCAAGCTGCTGCCGAACACGACTTCCCTGATTCAACCCTGCGACATGGGAATCGTCGGCACTTTGAAGGCGTACTCGCGGCGGTCGGTGCCAGAGAAGATCATGGATGTGATCGATGACGAGGAAGAGCGAGATGACCCCAGAATCAACGGAAACGAGGCAGCCAAGAAGATTGCCGCCAACGGAATCGCGAAGAAACTCGGTGTGCTCGAGAGCCTCCACATGCTCGCCCAGCGATGGGTCACAGTCAGCACCGAGACCAGTCAACTGCTGGAAGACGGTCAAGTTCAGCAAGAACGAAGAAGCCGAGGTGGATGAAGAGCAAGACACGATTCCGGAATTCCCCGACACACCCAGGGACATGAAGACCACTGATTTCGCCGCGTGGGTCGACATTGACAGCATCAACAACGTGGCGGTTGGTTTTTGGGGTCTAGGGGCGCATCGACTGCGTGGTCACGTAGCGTCCATAACATCGTCAGTCAAACAGCGAAATGCAAGTGCAAGTCAGTCAGAATGACATGTCACGAGGTCAAATACAAGTGTGATACCATGCCGCGCTATGATCAACATTTTTCCAGATGTAAAGGCGAGTTAATGAGGAGCATAAATCAGAGAACTTAAATTCTGATAGGAAGCGGAAAAGCTGTCCAAATTGAACAATGGAAGACTCGTCCCCTAATGCTTCCCTAATGGAGAAACAATCACGTCCAAAGTGGCATCTTCGCTCATGGGTAGGTCGGCGGCAGGAACTCAATACATGACGCAATGACAGCGCATCGGGGCATCTTGGACACAGCGGACTGTCACCACCGGCGTGGCGGCCACCGACAACGTGGCGGCCGAACCATCTGCGCAACAGACTGAGGAGTCCTTGGCAGAGATAACTGGCCGAGCTGCAGCCGCCGAAGACGACGCTCGGACGAAAAAGACACCAAAGACGCCAAAGACGGCAGCTCTGACGAAGAAGAACCAGAACCGACACCGTCAAACGCTGATATGAGGATTATGATCCGGCGACTCCGCATGCGCCTCGAGAGGAAGGGCTGTGACAATCTGGAACACATAGAGGAGTTTGCTGATGCTGTCCACGATTTTCTCCGCAGCAAAACAGTGCTAAAGCAGCTTGCCATTTAAAATGTTACCCAGCAAAACTGAAGATGAGGAGCAGGGGTGAGTTCAGGAGCTAAGTGCCAAAATTAGGGGATCAAGATATCACACCCATCGGTTATTAAGCCCAAAAAGGCCTGGTTCCAAGGTGGGCGCATTAAGCAGCATCTATTGTAGTAGGTTAGTTTCCTTGTTTTTGTGTGTGGTGTGTATGTTATGTTAGGCAGTTCGAATTGCCTTTCGATACACTTGTTTCCTTATCTTGGTTTAATTCCTAGTATTTGCATTACGGATTTTCAATTCTTGGAAGAGCTGTTTGAGAAACAGTTAAGGTGCTGTTGAGGACTTAATTTTTACATATTTTTTTGTGTAGATTGTAGAAGTTATCTAAGTTGCATTGGGGTTGGATTAATTTATTGTAACTATTTTTCATTCTTGAGCACTCCATCTGGAATCAAGAAATTCCACTTCATTTGTTTTGTAATCAGAGACATCAACATATGGCACAGCATTGACAATGGTCAGTAGGCATTCTGGGATGATGCAGTAGTTATTTGGGGATGGTGCTATAGGCATTCAGTAGCCGAGAGCATGCATTGTAATGCCCAGACAAATTGCTTCAGTAACTGAAAAGCAGGCTTTTGTGATGGAAACAACTTGTCACATCACCTTCATGGCATTAGTAAATGTTGTATTAGGACATTTTCTGCAATGTTCAAATCCTGCATTCATGTTAAAGGACAAAATTACAAGTTGTGTGAGCTGACCTACATGCCCCTACACCTATTTGCCTGTTTTCTTCCAGCTTACCATTTGTATGTGATAAATGCAGTGTCCTGAAATTGACTTTCTGAAGAGTGGTAGTGGTGTGGTGGGAGAGGAGTAACATCAAAAAGGCTACCCGATGTAAAAACAGGCAAATTATATATATTTATATATATATATATATTTACATATATATATATATAAATACATATATATATATATATATATATATATATATATATATATATATATATATATATATATATATGCCTGAACCTGGTTTAGGTTTTTCAATATGGCTGTCCCTGTCATTAGAGGCTCCTCAGGTATGTGCAGACTGGCGGTTGATGTGTTCGTGTGCTGCTGCAGGGAGCCATTCGTGCTTCCCGCATTGCCGGGCCAGAAGAGGGCCGCGGCCGCCAGCAGGACGAAACTGGCCGCAGCCACCTACAGCGACCACATGACCCTGCTCAGGGCGCTCCAGGTTAGGCCGTGGGGTTTATCGCCCACTCAGGGCGTTCCAGCTAAGATTATCGGTCCTATGACCTCCGGGATGCGTTCTAGTTGGAGTCATGGACATCATGACTGCCTCGGCTTCTCCGGTCAGATCGGCGGCCGTGCGGTCCCCTCAGGGTGTCCCGAGTCAGATTATAGATCACACCCCGCCCATCAAGGCGTCCTGATCAGTCGCGTCAGCTGACTGTCGTATTGCCGCTGGCGAAGATGGTCGTGCTTGCGCTACTACGTCCAGACGGACATACCAACGTATTGTCCTACGGAGACAATACGTTCTTGCTTGGGTCGCCTAGAGTAAAGCGCTCTATGATGTGCATGCACTCCTGTACTTCGTTCAACCTCAGGTTTGCCGCCGATGTATCGCCAGAGCTGTTATGCTGCCAAGCGCCCGGTATTCTGGCATGGCGCATCTTCTGTATCGTAGATTACTCTGGTCCACCACCATTTGCCCTGACCTCTGATCTCTGATCTATGTGTGTGTGATTAGGGTTTTAGGGCGCATCGACCATGGTAGATCATTTGGCGCCCAGATCTCTGATCTCTGACGTAGCTCCTAACCACCAGGCGTGGCAGAAGGCGCGCAACGAAGGCTGGTAGCGCGCCTTCTGCGAGAAGAACTTCGTGAGCGGCGCCACGATGGAGATTGTGGTGGGGATCCGTACCCAGCTGCTGGGACAGCTGCGGGCCTCTGGCTTCGTGCGAGCTCGTGGCGCCGGTGATAGCAGGTGTGATAAATGTGACTGTATGTATCGTTATTGGCTGGCGTATTGGCGTGCTGTGGTCGGTTTGTATTGGCGGTGACTTCGGACCAGGCTGGGTCGGACTGCAGCACAACAGGAGATGTGTGACTTCGGACCAGGCTGGGACGAACCGCAGCACGACAGGAGATGTGTGACTTCGGACCAGGCTGGGTCAAACTGAGCACGACAGGAGATGTGTGACTTTGGACCAGGCTGGGTCGGACCACAGCATGACAGGAGATGTGTGACTTCGGACCAGGCTGGGACGAACCGCAGCACGACAGGAGATGTGTGACTTCGGACCAGGCTGGGACGAACCGCAGCACGACAGGAGATGTGTGACTTCGGACCAGGCTGGGACGAACCGCAGCACGACAGGAGATGTGTGACTTCGGACCAGGCTGGGTCAAACTGAGCACGACAGGAGATGTGTGACTTCGGACCAGGCTGGGTCGAACTGAGCACAACAGGAGATGTGTGACTTCGGACCAGGCTGGGTCGAACTGAGCACAACAGGAGATGCGTGACTTGGACCAGGCTGGGTCGAACTGAGCACGACAGGAGATGTGTGACTTCGGACCAGGCTGGGTCTAACTGCAGTGCGACTGGTGAAGGATGTGTGTTGCACCAGGTCTGAGTCACTGCCAATGGTTATTCATATGACATGTGTGGATTGTTAGATATGTGCAAATATATGGAACATATTAGTGTGCTGAGTCCTAGAGGCATCTTAACGCCAGTCTGGCACACCTGCCGTCTGTGTTTTGTGAATTATTCAGATTGACCTGATGTAGTCCTTTAACTATTTTATGCATTCCAATCATATCACTCCTTAATATCCTGTGCTTGAGCAAGTACATATCTAATGCAAAGTACATTTACAGATGCAAAGCTCACTCATAACTTGGATGAAAAATAGCAAGTAGTAGGGGAAGAGGGGGGGGGGGGGGGGTTCTGAACACTTAAGGCATTATGCAACAAATAGCTCTACTGCTGCTTCTGTATGGCTGAACCAGTAATTGTACTGTTTACTGAACACAAAAATGAACAAGCTATCCATATGTAAACAGTTCCTTTCAATGAAAATACTCTAACCACTTGCAAAGAGGAACTTTAAAACAGATAATTATTTTATAGTGGTGTGCCGTATTCTGAACACGAAAATGTTGTTGTTCAGGATTACCTCACTGTAGCTGTTGTGGCACAAGCTATTAGTAGCCACTAAAAAATGCTGGTGTAATTGCAAAAAAATTGAAAGTCACTTCCTTATGGTTTCCTTAAGCCAACTGCTCTTGGAAGCCTATAATGGTTCCTGTGAACTTCACAACCTCCATACACAAAGCATAGGTAGAACTATGTGATCAGACTTTCATATTTTGGTAGTGACAGGCAGAGTGGGAAACTTATTTTCCGGGTTGGGAGTCGGAGTGCATACCGATTTCTTCCGGAGTACATTTTCATGGCCATTATTTTTGTATGCATGGAATCTGCTTACCAGTAACCGACCAGAAAAACCTAAATCAGTATATGCATAAGTAATATCATTTTCATTTTTGGTCAAATCAAATGCCAAAATATACAAACAAAGAAGTGAACAATGGATGGCACTGCCCGGCAGTGACCCGTAATAATCAGCACTGTTTCGTTTCTTATAACTCACAGGAGAAATGCGTTTTCCTTTCACTGTTGGTCTCAGTACAAGGCTAGCCATATGAAAAACAAACAAAAATACTTCACACTTCACCCTCAGCTCAGAGCGCATACCTACCTACGCCGCCAATTTCCCACGTAATACGAACGCAACTCCGCTACCGCACACGCCAGTTAGATGTGATCAAAGCAAAGGATCAGTCAAGGTCTTGTGTTTACTGTTAACTTGTGTGGACACTGTTAACCATGTGTTCAAAGTTGCTAATGGTTATGACGTCATATACAAAATACCTTGCATTGATTGGTTGACAGACAGATTTCAGAACAGAAGACGCTAACGCAGCCAATTCTGATCAGTGGCCTCCGGGACTCTGGAGACGTCTCTTAAAAGTGTCAGTTTCCCACTATAGGGTGGCAGGAACACAGGTATTCCGAGACGCGGCTCCAGAGCCGGAGAAGTGTTCAGTGCACATGCACATCATCCTGCAAGTTGCTGTTGGCGCGTTGTTGTCGGCAATTCCGGTGGTTGAGATTGATGGAGTGTGTGAAGCTGTGGTCCGGCTGCTGACTGCTATAAAAAGTGATTAGTTTGAGTGGTGACGGTAAGTGGAATAACCAGCGTTTTTTGGGTGTCGTTCTGTATTTGTTTTTATTGATATCTTTGTTTGCACATTTGTGTCGGAGTACATGTGAAGCCCATCCTATCCAGTGTGAACCCGGAGTGCAAAAATGTTTTCAGAGATAAAATCTCTTAAGAAGTGCCTTAATTCCCACCCTGGTGACAGGTCCATCATTTATGAATACCACCATCTTTTTGTTATTTATGCACTGAACATGATGTGGGAGACAACTAAAGGTAGGTGTTCAGGAAACAGAACATGTTCATATACCACCCCTCTTCCCCTAGTCTGTTATGCAATATTAGTTGATAAGGATAGGTATTTTGTAGCATTATCACTAGAATAGTTACCCGTAAATTAGGTATCTCAAAACAAAGGAAAAAGGTACACGTGAGTATGCTGTTGGATCAAAATTGTTTGGAGAACTTTATAAGTCATGTTAAGGGACATAGTCATAAAGTCATAAAGTATTAAGGCTTAATAAGAGCCACAGGGGCCCATCTGGGGTAAACCTATCTAGAAAAGGTACTAGGAATGTACATACTCCCACCCAAATCAATCCCTTATCCCAAGTTCCTAGGAAGCTATATATCCCAGCCTATCTAGCACCACTAACTTGCTACCGCATAACACGAGTCGTACTACAAACTGGATAAAACCCGCGCATTCCCCGCTGAGAGCGCTGGTGCGCTCACTATGTATGACGTTCGGTCAGTCTCGCCGACGTTTTCGCAAGCACTTACTAACGCAAAAAAAAACATGAGGTAAAAAAATCAAGAGGCTTGATCAAGAGGCTTGCTCCCGACGCCGTCTATAGACAGACAGACAGACAGCTGCCGACACCGTATATCGTTCGCTCCCGACGCACTCTATAGACGGACAGACAGACAGCTCCCGACGCCGTCTATCGCTCGCTCCCGACGCCGTCTATCGACAGACAGGCAGACAGCTCCCGACGCCGTCTATGGCTCGCTCCCGACGCCCTCTATAGACAGACAGACAGACAGCTCTCGACGCCGTCTATCGCTCGCTCCCGACGCCGTCTATAGACAGACAGACAGAGAGCTCCCGACGCCGTCTATCGCTCGCTCCCGACGCCGTTTATCACTCGCTCCCGACGCCGTCTATCACTCGCTCCCGACGCCGTCTATAGACAGACAGACAGACAGTTCCCGACTCCGTCTATCGCTCGCTCCGACGACCTCTATAGACAGACAGACAGACAGCTTCCGACGCCGACTATCGCTCGCTCCCGACGCAGTCTATCGCTCGCTCCCGACGCTGTCTATAGACAGACAGACAGACAGACAGCTCCCGACGCCGTCTATCGCTTGCTGGCCGGCCCGGACGGCTGCACCCGGGCCGTCTATCGCTCGCTCTCGGCGCCGTCTATCGCTTGCTCCCGACGCCGTCTATCGCTCGCTGGCCGGCTCGGACGGCTGCACCCGGGCCACCTATCGCTCGCCCCCGACGCCGTTTATCGCTCGCTCCAGACGCTGTCTATCGCTTGCTCCCTACGCCGTCTATCACTCGCTGGCCGGCCCGGGCGGCTGCACCCGGGCCGTCTATCGCTCGCTCCGGACGCCGTCTATCGCTCGCTGGCCGACTCGGACGGCTGCACCCGGGCAGTCTATCGCTCGATCCCGACGCCGTCTATCGCTCGCTCCCGACGCAGTCTATCGCTCGCTCCCGACGCAGTCTATCGCTCGCTCACGCCGCCGTCTATAGACAGACAGACGGACAGCATCCGACACCGTTTATCGCTCGCTCCCGACGCCGTCTATCACTCGCTACCGACGCCGTCCATCGACAGACAGACAGACAGCTCTCCACGCCGTCTATCGCTCGCTCCCGGCGCCATCTATCGCTCGCTCCCGACGCCCTCTATAGACAGACAGACAGACAGCTCCCGACGCCATCTATCGCTCGCTCTCGCCGCCGTATATAGACAGACAGACAGACAGCATCCGACACCGTTTATCGCTCGCTGCCGACGCCGTCCATCACTCGCTACCGACGCCGTCCATCGACAGACAGACAGACAGCTCCCCACGCCGTCTATCGCTCGCTCCCGGCGACATCTATCGCTCGCTCCCGACGCCGTCTTTAGACAGACAGGCAGCTCCCGACGCTATCTATCGCTCGCTCCCGGCGCCGTCTATCGCTCGCTCCCAACGCCGTTTATCGCTCGCTACCGACTGCCGTCTATCGATCGCTCCCGACGCCGTCTACAGACACACGGACAGACAGCTCCCGACGCAGTCTATCGCTCGCTCTAGGCGCCATCTATCGCTCGCTCCCGACGCCGTCTATCGCTCAATCCAGACGCCGTCTATAGACAGACAGACGGACAGCTCCCGACTCCGTCTATCGCTCGCTCCGACGCCCTCTATAGACAGACAGACAGACAGCTCCCGACGCCGTCTATCGCTCGCTTCCGACGCCATCTATCGCCCACTCCCGACGCCGTCTATAGACACAGACAGACAGCTCCCGACGCCGTCTATCGCTCGCTCCCGACGCCATCTCTAGACAGACAGACAGACAGCTACCGACGCCGTCTATCGCTCGCTTCCGACGCCGTCTATATACAGACAGACAAACAGCCCCCCACGCCGTCGTGAGCGCAGCGACCGGCGGCCGTCTATCGGCGAGCGCCAGACGGCCCGGGGTGCTCGGGCGCGGCGGCCAGCGAGCGATAGACGGCAGCCGGGAGCGGACAGCGACCGGCGGCCGTCTATCGGCGAGCGCCAGACGGCCCGGGGTGCTCGGGCGCGGCGGCCAGCGAGCGATAGACGGCAGCCGGGAGCGGACAGCGACCGGCGGCCGTCTATCGGCGAGCGCCAGACGGCCCGGGGTGCTCGGGCGCGGCGGCCAGCGAGCGATAGACGGCAGCCGGGAGCGGACAGCGACCGGCGGCCGTCTATCGGCGAGCGCCAGACGGCCCGGGGTGCTCGGGCGCGGCGGCCAGCGAGCGATAGACGGCAGCCGGGAGCGGACAGCGACCGGCGGCCGTCTATCGGCGAGCGCCAGACGGCCCGGGGTGCTCGGGCGCGGCGGCCAGCGAGCGATAGACGGCAGCCGGGAGCGGACAGCGACCGGCGGCCGTCTATCGGCGAGCGCCAGACGGCCCGGGGTGCTCGGGCGCGGCGGCCAGCGAGCGATAGACGGCAGCCGGGAGCGGACAGCGACCGGCGGCCGTCTATCGGCGAGCGCCAGACGGCCCGGGGTGCTCGGGCGCGGCGGCCAGCGAGCGATAGACGGCAGCCGGGAGCGGACAGCGACCGGCGGCCGTCTATCGGCGAGCGCCAGACGGCCCGGGGTGCTCGGGCGCGGCGGCCAGCGAGCGATAGACGGCAGCCGGGAGCGGACAGCGACCGGCGGCCGTCTATCGGCGAGCGCCAGACGGCCCGGGGTGCTCGGGCGCGGCGGCCAGCGAGCGATAGACGGCAGCCGGGAGCGGACAGCGACCGGCGGCCGTCTATCGGCGAGCGCCAGACGGCCCGGGGTGCTCGGGCGCGGCGGCCAGCGAGCGATAGACGGCAGCCGGGAGCGGACAGCGACCGGCGGCCGTCTATCGGCGAGCGCCAGACGGCCCGGGGTGCTCGGGCGCGGCGGCCAGCGAGCGATAGACGGCAGCCGGGAGCGGACAGCGACCGGCGGCCGTCTATCGGCGAGCGCCAGACGGCCCGGGGTGCTCGGGCGCGGCGGCCAGCGAGCGATAGACGGCAGCCGGGAGCGGACAGCGACCGGCGGCCGTCTATCGGCGAGCGCCAGACGGCCCGGGGTGCTCGGGCGCGGCGGCCAGCGAGCGATAGACGGCAGCCGGGAGCGGACAGCGACCGGCGGCCGTCTATCGGCGAGCGCCAGACGGCCCGGGGTGCTCGGGCGCGGCGGCCAGCGAGCGATAGACGGCAGCCGGGAGCGGACAGCGACCGGCGGCCGTCTATCGGCGAGCGCCAGACGGCCCGGGGTGCTCGGGCGCGGCGGCCAGCGAGCGATAGACGGCAGCCGGGAGCGGACAGCGACCGGCGGCCGTCTATCGGCGAGCGCCAGACGGCCCGGGGTGCTCGGGCGCGGCGGCCAGCGAGCGATAGACGGCAGCCGGGAGCGGACAGCGACCGGCGGCCGTCTATCGGCGAGCGCCAGACGGCCCGGGGTGCTCGGGCGCGGCGGCCAGCGAGCGATAGACGGCAGCCGGGAGCGGACAGCGACCGGCGGCCGTCTATCGGCGAGCGCCAGACGGCCCGGGGTGCTCGGGCGCGGCGGCCAGCGAGCGATAGACGGCAGCCGGGAGCGGACAGCGACCGGCGGCCGTCTATCGGCGAGCGCCAGACGGCCCGGGGTGCTCGGGCGCGGCGGCCAGCGAGCGATAGACGGCAGCCGGGAGCGGACAGCGACCGGCGGCCGTCTATCGGCGAGCGCCAGACGGCCCGGGGTGCTCGGGCGCGGCGGCCAGCGAGCGATAGACGGCAGCCGGGAGCGGACAGCGACCGGCGGCCGTCTATCGGCGAGCGCCAGACGGCCCGGGGTGCTCGGGCGCGGCGGCCAGCGAGCGATAGACGGCAGCCGGGAGCGGACAGCGACCGGCGGCCGTCTATCGGCGAGCGCCAGACGGCCCGGGGTGCTCGGGCGCGGCGGCCAGCGAGCGATAGACGGCAGCCGGGAGCGGACAGCGACCGGCGGCCGTCTATCGGCGAGCGCCAGACGGCCCGGGGTGCTCGGGCGCGGCGGCCAGCGAGCGATAGACGGCAGCCGGGAGCGGACAGCGACCGGCGGCCGTCTATCGGCGAGCGCCAGACGGCCCGGGGTGCTCGGGCGCGGCGGCCAGCGAGCGATAGACGGCAGCCGGGAGCGGACAGCGACCGGCGGCCGTCTATCGGCGAGCGCCAGACGGCCCGGGGTGCTCGGGCGCGGCGGCCAGCGAGCGATAGACGGCAGCCGGGAGCGGACAGCGACCGGCGGCCGTCTATCGGCGAGCGCCAGACGGCCCGGGGTGCTCGGGCGCGGCGGCCAGCGAGCGATAGACGGCAGCCGGGAGCGGACAGCGACCGGCGGCCGTCTATCGGCGAGCGCCAGACGGCCCGGGGTGCTCGGGCGCGGCGGCCAGCGAGCGATAGACGGCAGCCGGGAGCGGACAGCGACCGGCGGCCGTCTATCGGCGAGCGCCAGACGGCCCGGGGTGCTCGGGCGCGGCGGCCAGCGAGCGATAGACGGCAGCCGGGAGCGGACAGCGACCGGCGGCCGTCTATCGGCGAGCGCCAGACGGCCCGGGGTGCTCGGGCGCGGCGGCCAGCGAGCGATAGACGGCAGCCGGGAGCGGACAGCGACCGGCGGCCGTCTATCGGCGAGCGCCAGACGGCCCGGGGTGCTCGGGCGCGGCGGCCAGCGAGCGATAGACGGCAGCCGGGAGCGGACAGCGACCGGCGGCCGTCTATCGGCGAGCGCCAGACGGCCCGGGGTGCTCGGGCGCGGCGGCCAGCGAGCGATAGACGGCAGCCGGGAGCGGACAGCGACCGGCGGCCGTCTATCGGCGAGCGCCAGACGGCCCGGGGTGCTCGGGCGCGGCGGCCAGCGAGCGATAGACGGCAGCCGGGAGCGGACAGCGACCGGCGGCCGTCTATCGGCGAGCGCCAGACGGCCCGGGGTGCTCGGGCGCGGCGGCCAGCGAGCGATAGACGGCAGCCGGGAGCGGACAGCGACCGGCGGCCGTCTATCGGCGAGCGCCAGACGGCCCGGGGTGCTCGGGCGCGGCGGCCAGCGAGCGATAGACGGCAGCCGGGAGCGGACAGCGACCGGCGGCCGTCTATCGGCGAGCGCCAGACGGCCCGGGGTGCTCGGGCGCGGCGGCCAGCGAGCGATAGACGGCAGCCGGGAGCGGACAGCGACCGGCGGCCGTCTATCGGCGAGCGCCAGACGGCCCGGGGTGCTCGGGCGCGGCGGCCAGCGAGCGATAGACGGCAGCCGGGAGCGGACAGCGACCGGCGGCCGTCTATCGGCGAGCGCCAGACGGCCCGGGGTGCTCGGGCGCGGCGGCCAGCGAGCGATAGACGGCAGCCGGGAGCGGACAGCGACCGGCGGCCGTCTATCGGCGAGCGCCAGACGGCCCGGGGTGCTCGGGCGCGGCGGCCAGCGAGCGATAGACGGCAGCCGGGAGCGGACAGCGACCGGCGGCCGTCTATCGGCGAGCGCCAGACGGCCCGGGGTGCTCGGGCGCGGCGGCCAGCGAGCGATAGACGGCAGCCGGGAGCGGACAGCGACCGGCGGCCGTCTATCGGCGAGCGCCAGACGGCCCGGGGTGCTCGGGCGCGGCGGCCAGCGAGCGATAGACGGCAGCCGGGAGCGGACAGCGACCGGCGGCCGTCTATCGGCGAGCGCCAGACGGCCCGGGGTGCTCGGGCGCGGCGGCCAGCGAGCGATAGACGGCAGCCGGGAGCGGACAGCGACCGGCGGCCGTCTATCGGCGAGCGCCAGACGGCCCGGGGTGCTCGGGCGCGGCGGCCAGCGAGCGATAGACGGCAGCCGGGAGCGGACAGCGACCGGCGGCCGTCTATCGGCGAGCGCCAGACGGCCCGGGGTGCTCGGGCGCGGCGGCCAGCGAGCGATAGACGGCAGCCGGGAGCGGACAGCGACCGGCGGCCGTCTATCGGCGAGCGCCAGACGGCCCGGGGTGCTCGGGCGCGGCGGCCAGCGAGCGATAGACGGCAGCCGGGAGCGGACAGCGACCGGCGGCCGTCTATCGGCGAGCGCCAGACGGCGCGGGGGTGCTCGGGCGCGGCGGCCAGCGAGCGATAGACGGCAGCCGGGAGCGGACAGCGACCGGCGGCCGTCTATCGGCGAGCGCCAGACGGCCCGGGGTGCTCAGGCGCGGCGGCCAGCGAGCGATAGACGGCAGCCGGGAGCGGACAGCGACCGGCGGCCGTCTATCGGCGAGCGCCAGACGGCCCGGGGTGCTCGGGCGCGGCGGCCAGCGAGCGATAGACGGCAGCCGGGAGCGGACAGCGACCGGCGGCCGTCTATCGGCGAGCGCCAGACGGCGCGGGGGTGCTCGGGCGCGGCGGCCAGCGAGCGATAGACGGCAGCCGGGAGCGGACAGCGACCGGCGGCCGTCTATCGGCGAGCGCCAGACGGCGCGGGGGTGCTCGGGCGCGGCGGCCAGCGAGCGATAGACGGCAGCCGGGAGCGGACAGCGACCGGCGGCCGTCTATCGGCGAGCGCCAGACGGCGCGGGGGTGCTCGGGCGCGGCGGCCAGCGAGCGATAGACGGCAGCCGGGAGCGGACAGCGACCGGCGGCCGTCTATCGGCGAGCGCCAGACGGCGCGGGGGTGCTCGGGCGCGGCGGCCAGCGAGCGATAGACGGCAGCCGGGAGCGGACAGCGACCGGCGGCCGTCTATCGGCGAGCGCCAGACGGCGCGGGGGTGCTCGGGCGCGGCGGCCAGCGAGCGATAGACGGCAGCCGGGAGCGGACAGCGACCGGCGGCCGTCTATCGGCGAGCGCCAGACGGCGCGGGGGTGCTCGGGCGCGGCGGCCAGCGAGCGATAGACGG
The DNA here is from genome assembly GCA_034440615.1 of Ashinkailepas kermadecensis. Lineage (NCBI taxonomy): Eukaryota > Metazoa > Arthropoda > Thecostraca > Neolepadidae > Ashinkailepas > Ashinkailepas kermadecensis. Next base: position 98,694 of record JAOTOM010002363.1, read on the forward strand.
CAGCCGGGAGCGGACAGCGACCGGCGGCCGTCTATCGGCGAGCGCCAGACGGCGCGGGGGTGCTCGGGCGCGGCGGCCAGCGAGCGATAGACGGCAGCCGGGAGCGGACAGCGACCGGCGGCCGTCTATCGGCGAGCGCCAGACGGCCCGGGGTGCTCGGGCGCGGCGGCCAGCGAGCGATAGACGGCAGCCGGGAGCGGACAGCGACCGGCGGCCGTCCATCGGCGAGCGCCAGACGGCCCGGGGTGCTCGGGCGCGGCGGCCAGCGAGCGATAGACGGCAGCCGGGAGCGGACAGCGACCGGCGGCCGTCCATCGGCGAGCGCCAGACGGCCCGGGGTGCTCGGGCGCGGCGGCCAGCGAGCGATAGACGGCAGCCGGGAGCGGACAGCGACCGGCGGCCGTCTATCGGCGAGCGCCAGACGGCCCGGGGTGCTCAGGCGCGGCGGCCAGCGAGCGATAGACGGCAGCCGGGAGCGGACAGCGACCGGCGGCCGTCCATCGGCGAGCGCCAGACGGCCCGGGGTGCTCGGGCGCGGCGGCCAGCGAGCGATAGACGGCAGCCGGGAGCGGACAGCGACCGGCGGCCGTCCATCGGCGAGCGCCAGACGGGCCGGGGTGCTCGGGCGCGGCGGCCAGCGAGCGATAGACGGCAGCCGGGAGCGGACAGCGACCGGCGGCCGTCCATCGGCGAGCGCCAGACGGGCCGGGGTGCTCGGGCGCGGCGGCCAGCGAGCGATAGACGGCAGCCGGGAGCGGACAGCGACCGGCGGCCGTCTGTCGGCGAGCGCCAGACGGCCCGGGGTGCTCGGGCGCGGCGGCCAGCGAGCGATAGACGGCAGCCGGGAGCGGACAGCGACCGGCGGCCGTCTGTCGGCGAGCGCCAGACGGCCCGGGGTGCTCGGGCGCGGCGGCCAGCGAGCGACAGACGGCAGCCGGGAGCGGACAGCGACCGGCGGCCGTCTATCGGCGAGCGCCAGACGGCAGCCGGGGTGCTCGGGCGCGGCGGCCAGCGAGCGACAGACGGCAGCCGGGAGCGGACAGCGACCGGCGGCCGTCTATCGGCGAGCGCCAGACGGCGCGGGGGTGCTCGGGCGCGGCGGCGGCCAGCGAGCGATAGACGGCAGCCGGGAGCGGACAGCGACCGGCGGCCGTCTGTCGGCGAGCGCCAGACGGCGCGGGGGTGCTCGGGCGCGGCGGCGGCCAGCGAGCGATAGACGGCAGCCGGGAGCGGACAGCGACC